>QKWP01000941.1:6604-34421 GCA_003550325.1 Gigaspora rosea
GTCCTGAACTTGAAGAAATTTCAAGAAAGCTTATGGATCTATCGGAAATGAAAATTCGGTATATATAATAAACTACAAGTTAATAATGAATTCAGCATTCTGAATCATTGAAATTCAATATTATTTGTCAAATAAACATATTTCGGTGGAATATTATATTAATATCTTATAAAAAATTTCCACTATTTATTATTTAGGCACAAGTAATTTCGACGAATTTATTTCAGATACTACGCCTAAAATCTCAATTTCGGATATTCAATTATTAACTGATTCAAATAATGACTATGAGAAGTTTATTTATAGATTACTTTGTGGAAATTACAACCTCGATTACGTGGTTTGAGAACTCTGGAAATTATTACTTTTATCCTAATAGAACTTCGCATTTATGCTATAGATTACGGTAATTGAAATGGTCAAAAAGACGAAAATTTGAAAGTACGAGTTATTAAAACGACTTGAAAATTTTTTTAAATGTTAATTTTGATCATTCATTATTATGATAAGACAATTTTTGAAGATATTTCTAGATTGTTACGTAAATTAAAACTGAAAATGAATATTCAAGTTTTCATTGTGGCATAATAATAAATAAGACTTGTATTAGACGCACCCACAAAGCTTACTTCGTTTCGTAATTTTGATTAATTAAATTTTTCAAGATTAGGTGTAAAATCGAAGCGACATCACTTTTTTTACAAAAAATCAATAACTCGAAATTTTAATTAAAAACCATCTGCGGCCTAATTAACAATTCTTTTCGTGAATTTTACTACTGTATTATACTACGTGTATTAGTCATCAAAGTTACCCTAACCCTAACTATATCGCTTTAATTTTTTACAGAGGCAATTTTCGTGGGTGCGCTACCCGAAATCGCAAAGATTATCGTTATGCAGTTTATGCAGTCTCGAAACTGCGGATCTTGCCAATATTCAATTCTACAATTCTAAGTTTTAACTGTTTAGACGAAATCGTATGCATTTGTAGAGGTTAAATTGCAGAGGTTAAATAATCGCTTTAAACAATTTTTCTTCGATTCAGCATTTAAAATACATATAAACATAAGTTTTTAAAATATGGTATATTCGGAAGAATGGCTCCAAAATGCTATTCACGAAGGTTACTTTAAGCTTACGACTATTCTGAATTCTCTGTTCATAAACCAATTGGTAAAGGAGGTTTTGGACTTGTATATAAAGCAAAATGGAAAGATTGCGGGTTAGCCATTGCTCTTAAACAATTAAACATTATACCTACGGATAAAAATTCCATTCGCAGATTTGTTAAAGAGGTAAGAAATTATATTACTGTTATAATCATAATGCAATAATAATAATAAAGCTGCGAATAACTCAATACTATATATATATATATATAGCTTAAGAACATACAAAAAGTTTGCAATAAGCATCCAAATATTATTGAATTTTATGGAGTAACTCGAGGTTAGAGCAATAGTTAAATATTTTTGTATATATTTATATGTGAAAAATAAATAATTTTTCAAAATATAATCACAATAGATCGGGGGCTCTATAATATGGTTTTGCAATTGGAAAATAATGGAGATTTACGTGAATATTTAAAGATAAAATTTTCCAAGCTTGAATAGACTGATAAATTACGGATGGCCTGTGAAATTTCAGACGGCCTTGAATTCCTACATAAAAATAATATTATTCATCGAGATCTAGTGTTTGTCTATTTTATTATGTAAATGTATTATGTTGCCATATAATGTTACGATTGGCTTTACTAGTTTTTTACTAGTCAATAATATCTCGTGATCTAGTGATCACGTTTTGATGATTTTAATATTATTCGAATTGGCCTCATTAAGATGATTCGGATGGTATCAAAATCATCAAAACATGATCAATAGATCGCGAGATGTTGTTAATTAGTAAAGAACTAGTAAAGCCAAGTGTTCAAGAATAAAGTTCTCCCGTATATCCGACTCCGTTACTTATATCTGATGTGATATCTTGATATTTTTTTTTTATAATGATAACAATTTTAACGTTCTATAATTAAAAATTATTTTGTTTCAGCACTCCAAAAATATTCTATTCATGACAAAAAAATATTGATTGCAGATTTTGGCTTATCAAAAGACGAGACATCTAAAACTTCAAATGCTAGTGTTCATGGAATGCACGCATACATTGACCCTCAATGTTTAGAAAACGTATCATACAAACGTAGCAAGAAATCTGACATATATAGCTTTGGGGTAATTCTTTGGGAAATTTCAAGCGGTAGACCGCCATTCCAATCATTTGCAAAAATCCCTTATGGCATTATTTTTCATGTATCCAAAGGAGGAAGAGTAAAACCCGTAGAAGGTACACCAGACTCTTACATTCAACTCTACAAAAGATGTTGGAATTATGATCCCAACCAGCGTCCTGAACTTGAAGAAATTCAAGAAAGCTTATAGAATCTATCAAGAAAAGAAAATTTTGATATGTATAATGAATTGCAAGGATAATAATGAATTATTCTGAATAATTGAGATTTAGTATTACTTGCCAAATATACATACTTTGATGCACTATTAATTATTTGCTTAATCTTATTAAAAAAATTTCTACATTATTTAGGTACGAATAAATTTGACAAATTTATTTCGGATACTACGCCTAAAATCTCAAATTCGGATCAACTAATTCAAATAATGATTATAAGAAGATATTGGAACAATCTCAACAATCTCTTAAATTCATAGACGACTTATTCATGGAATACTTTTTGAACGCATGTGGAAATTACAACATCGATCACGTGAAAAAACGGGGAATTGGACTATTTATACCAATTTTAATTAATTCATCACATGATTTATGTTGCATGGCTTTTTTTTTTGACGTATAACAAAAAAAAAATGAACAATGGTTGTACATTATGAAATATCATTTAAAATTTAGATTATTTTTATTGCCTTTTTATAAAATGCACTATTCCTATTACAATTTCCTATCATGCACAAAAAATTTCCGACACGACGTTTTACTAATAAACCTACTAATAAAAAATGGTCCTGACGAAGTGGTCGTACCCAGTTAACATTTTATCCGAAAGATTGTAACTAATATATCCTATTGAAGTAAGAGGATAACGGTATACCTGAATATAATCTAATAAATAAGCACATATAAATAGTATTTTAAAATTTGACTAAACACTATAGTCAGTGTAGATATTAGTCTTATACAATTAAAATTAATTTTTGTCATACGTCATACAATTAAAATCAATTAAAAACTAGGAAATGCGCAGCATTGTAAGTCCGGAGCTACTATTAATATTAAATTTTCAACAGATGTTTATAATTTTATTTATATAATTGATTAGGCTTACTTCTATGATACTGAGGAAGTAGAGAAGCACTTATAAACCTGTTAAAAAAAATAAAATAAAAATAAAATAAAAACTGGTATATGCGATTGTTGTATTGAAAAAAAGGGATCGTAGTGTAACGTCATACAGCATATTCAGCCAATCATAAACGCAGAAGGGCCAGACAGACAAGATCAAGTGACACTAAATTTATCACTTGTTGTCGTAAAAACAGAGAGTCCTACGCTACGCTCTGGACAATTATCATGAAATCCAATTAAAATATTATCCTGCGAATAGCGTTACATATAGTACTAATTTTTAAATATATAGACTAATTACTGCGCAACCAATTAATCAATTGAGTTCGAAAAATTGCAATTAATTGTCCCCGCAATAAATTATTCGGTAGCCTGGTCTTATATACGTACGTATCTAAAAAGTCGCAATCGGCTACGTGACTTCAAGATTTTATATGCATAAGTCCTAATTTTATATTAAATGAAATAAGGTTTTGTGTAATATATAAATAGTTATTGTTGACCAGAGTTTGCTAAAACTTATAGTATCGCATGAACGTGTAGTGTTTTTTGGGTACATACTTGAAATAAATCCATTTTCAATATAGCTATCAGACCGGTCTGTCTTAACAGTCCTCAGTAGACGATTATTTATACCCTAAAGGCTCTATTGTAAACTTTTACCTATGTACGAGTGGTATGCACTGTATAGGGTTAACACTTTATTAGTTGCAGATATATACAGTCAACTCTAAATATAACGAATATTTTCGATTAAAGTTGTTTTCAAAAACGCATGTGGAAATCTGGGAATTCCGTTTAGAACTGGTTTTGAAAATTCATGATATGGTGATCTGCGACCATTCACACCTTTTTGAAAACAGCTATAATATCGATATGTACAATCCCAATCTAGCCCATCTGAGCAATCAGCCAAACTTATAGATTGCCTGTGCCAGTGGGTCCAATGCTGGCTCGACTTAAACATCAGGCAAACTAATTACGCCTGTGCCCAACGCTGGTTTGTGGCCCGACTAATTGACTTGAATGACAGGGAAACTATTTGATTCTTTGCCATGCCACTTATTCACATCTATATTTCCACAAGAAAATTACTTACCTTTTTATATCTATCAAGAAGAAGCTGTGCTTTCTCCTTTCTCTTCCCTTTCTCACAGTTAATAATATTTTCAAGACTTCTTAGGTATAAATCTATTTTCAACTGGAATGGTTTTTCATTACATTCATTTAGAAAGTTTATTATATTCCATTCAGTACATGTTTGATTAAAATACGTGTGTTTATGCATTATATTGCAAAATGAAACTATAAATTTTAAGATGTTGAAATAGTTGAAATCAAACTACGAAAAGCTGATGATTCTACAAAATTTATTGATTGCTCCACATGGTACACATGTATTTATTTCGAAAATGATCTTGTATCCTGTCTTACAAACAAAGGGCTAGCATTAAAGCTGCTGGTGAAACTAAACTGTAATGGTGCACCGATTTTCACCAATCACCAATAAGCATTGGTGAAACTGGTGAAACTGGTGATACTGGTGAGACTGGTGTTACTGGTGAAACTGGTGTTACTGGTGATACTGGTGAAACTGGTGAAACTAATAAAAATGGTGATGCCAGTAAAACTGGTAATACTGATGAAATTGATGAAACTAGTAAATTAGTAAAACCAGTAAAATTAGTAATACTGGTGATGCGGTAATACTAGTGATGCCAGTAATACTGATAATGCTAGTGAAAATGGTGGTACTGGCAATACTGTAATACTAATAATACTGATAACAAAATTTAGATAATGTAATTTTAAGCAGTTTTATTATAATAAATTTCAAAATTATACATTTTAATTAAAAAAATTATTTAGACCAAAGTTAATTTTTTGAAAATTTTTAAACATTACCAGTATTACCAGTTTTATCAATATTACCAGTATCACCAGTATCACCAATTTCACCAGTTTTACCAATTTCATCAGTATCACCAGTATCACCAGTATCACCAGTATCACCAGTTTCGACAGAATCACCAGTTTCACTGGTTTCACCATATCACCTAGTTTCATCTAGTTTCACCAGTTTCACCAAATCACTTTTTAAGTTTTCCAGTTTCACCAGTTTCAACTTGTGAAATTAATTAGTTTCACCTGCAACTCTAGCTAGCATCGCATTATTGCAGAGCATTTAAATTAATCAGCCTTGCGCTATTGCAATGCGTGATAGGTTTGATTATTACTTTATTAGCCCAGTAAAAAATTTGACAAAAAAAATAAAAACTTGTTATATATCAAGAAAGTTGATTAGCAAACCCAGGGAAGAAACTTATAAAAAAGTTTGAGGCCAAATAACATATAAGATCAGTTTTTCAACTGTTTTAAAATTTTGTATGCTGAGCACTGAGCAAAATATAAAGCGAAGCAACTAGTGAATGATCATGATCGTGATACTTTGAGTTTCCTAATTTGAAACTAAATTTACCAAAGCGTTAATTTTTTTCGCGTTAATAATTTGTGTTAACATTAATTATGCGTAAGTCTCAAGGTCAAAGCTCCTGTATATGAAATTTTGAAATTATATGATATTAATTTGTGCTTTTTTATTCAGTTATTTTACATTGGTTGTATGGTAAGTTTACTAAAGAATTTTATTTCAACTAGCTATTATTTTTTTCTAGTGCCCATGCTAATCGTAAATTAAAATTTTAGTTATATCTTTTAGATTCTTTATTGTATTCAGGTTTATTAGTGATAAATATTCTACTTATCCCACTTTATACGTACCCACTTATTTTCTAAATATATGTGATAAATTATTGTCATGGCTGAAGCTGGAAATTTTAATTATTTTAATATAAAAATTTCTAAAATTTTTGGGGTGTATTCTTAGTTTTTTTTTTTTTTTAACGGTTAGGTTAGGGTTTAGGGTTAGTTTGATATTAAAAGATTATAAGTAGATTTTGGTAGGATTTATAATTTTAAATTGAGGTTCTTAATTTCCAGCATCAGCTATTTCTAGCTTCAACCACGAGTAGTATTAAGTACTTTTAAAAATTAAGTTATTTGATTGTTTAATTATCACGGGCGATCTTCAGAAACAAATAATATAAAAAGGAAAGAAGATGAGCTTATCATAATTTTGAATAAAGGCCCTTTCACCTTATGGATCCACGCATATTTTACTACAGTATATATATATATGCCTGTCGGCCGGGCCTGTTTCATTCATGTTAAGAAATTAACTTTATAATTAATGCAAATTCATTTATTGTCGGGGCTAACGATAGAAACAACTATTGAAATATAAACTCAGCAAAAACATATCCATTATCAAATCTAAATCTTAATATAAAAATATCCTCTACGTTTTGAGAATCTGATATAATCTAAAAGATTGTCTTGGAATGCTTATCGTTCAAATTTGGTGCTATAAACGCATATTTCTTGGATAAAAATTTCTATGACTCTCCAATGAGAAACACATTAACTTTATTTGTTGGTGTAAGATCTTTTTAGAAGTTTTTAATATCTAGTTCCCGATATGAAAATCCAAATCAAGATCTTATCGTTTACAATTATAAAATTGTTCACCAAATAGATTCAGAATTATTGCTTTGCAAAAAAATGCACACTGAGTTTGAATGTCTATTAATTATATTTTCTATCAGGTATGTTTATATTTATTTGAAATCAAAACTACAGAGTCACCAATTCTTACATGACATCGTGATCTGCAAAACAACTTATTGTGCTTTGCAAAAAGATGTGACCTCCATAGATTACAATATTATATAAGAATCGAAGGTTTTATAGATCTAAGAATTTTACCAATTTCTTGAATAAATATAAACATAATTGAATAGTGATAGACAATTTAAAATTTCAGAAATTTTCATCATTACAAAAATCATATGGTCACATCTTTTTGCAAAACGCTATAAAATTCTAACCACCCAAATCGAGCATGGAGGACATTCGATTCCGATGATTTCTGGGATCTATGTTACACAAGTATATATTGCATAGACTAGTAAAACCAGAACTTCACGTATAAGCAAACTTATGAAAAAACTAGTATCGGTGCACTATTCCACTAATTGAATAACTTCGTAGCGATGTCTCTATAGGAAATCAAGTTGCATCATGTTGCATCATGCCGTAATGAGGAGGTCTGTAATCAATAGAAATATTATATACAGACAATAACAACACCTAGTAGAAGTTCAGTGATGTTCTAACTTGCCAGAATGTTCTTTTTTCTAGATTCTTTTTTAAATTCGAAAGTAGTTGAAGTTTAAGACATGTCGAACAAACCGTAGCCAACGTGAAAGAAAGAAAATTACTATGTTATATTTATTCTACGATTCTTATTATCACGAAGTTTCTTTTTTTTTAGTCCAGGTAACACATTGCTTAATTATTTAAGTTACAACAGTTATTTGCAATTTTTTCTTTTGTTGTTGTTTCTTTAATATGTCTGATTTCGTGGGTTTTTTTTGTTTAGTTCGTCCAATTCACTGACTATTATTATCATTTTATATTTAGGCCTTTTTGCTAAACCAAGATGTTAAGTAGAAATAGGAATTCGATTATTGTATTAAAAACTTCTAAAATTAAAGATGGATTTTTTTAGTCAAATAAATATGTCGCTTACAACTAAGCCAAAACTACAAAACTATATTTAAAATGTTGATTGGCCTGCAAATAAGTTTATATTATTTTATTATGAGTATATTACTTAATAGTATGTATAAGTATTTCGATAGCCTATTTAATAAAAATTTTTATTATTAAAGATCGTTTAACAACTAGAAAAATGAGGTTTAGGTGTGTAGGCTTGATTGATTTGCTTTTGATTGTGATGTGCACACTAAAATAACGTGTTGTCATGTTAGCTAGTACCCGGATACGAAAAGTTTCTTCAAAATTTTTAGAATTCGAGAATATTCACCACGTTCAACGATTGTCTAATCAACAGTGTGTCATGTGCTTAGGGAGGTTGCTGCTGATTGGCCGATTCCCACATGATAAACCCGAGCTTTTCCGAAATTTGATAAAGTCCCCCATGCTCCCAAATCGATTTGAAATTTTAAGAAAAATGTTTATATATTACAGTATATAAGCCAAAAATTTTTTGTATAGTTTTATATAGTAATGCAAATCACAGTTGAAAGGTATAAATTTCATAGTAAAAATCAGTAGAAAATTATTGTCGCAGCGAAATTGGAAAATGGTGTTCCACCTATACTCTTTTTTTAATAACTTTAATCTTAAATCCTAACTTAACTATAAAAAAAAACAACAAAAAGGTTCTAAAAAATTTTAAAAATTGTACATAAAATGAATCCAAATTTTACTATCATCTAATTTCATGATCACTTATTTCAATAAGCCTATTAATTGAACTGAAATAACTTGCTTTTCAATATTTGTTAGAAACTTAATAGGCATTTATTGGTACAAAAAACTTTGGATTGTAAACTAGCTGCATTCCATCATTATAAAAAAAAAACTATATTAACTTTCAACAATTTTTACTACGATTTATCTCTTAATTTATAATTTTATATTAAAATTTGATGTTAAAATATTATAAATATTATTAATTTTATAATTTTTTTATTTTTTTTTAAAAATTTATAGTATAAAAAAAGTTATAAAAAAAAAAAAAAATTTACAATTTTAACAACAATTAAATTTTTCTAAATGTATATAACTTACATTTAACAAATTTGGTGTAAAAAATTGATCAATTATGTATACATGTATAATTTTAGAGCAATGGTTGAAGCTCTCGTTTGCTTATATAATAAATTATGATCTTATATTAAATTTAGAAATCTGGAATGATTTTTGTACGTTTATTAATTTGGATTAAAAAGAACTGGGATGATCGAAATGAATGGATCCTTATTATTATTCAAAGATTTAAAGAACCTGGTTTATTTAGTACAAAAAAATTATAAATAGATAATTAAAAATTAAAAAATTTTTATATATAGATAAATTAATTTTTTAATTTTAATATCAGATATATTTATATTTTTGCATTTTACAAATTGAAAAATAAATCATTAATAAAAATTTTTACAGAAATAAAATTTTTTAATAAAACTTATATTTAAATATTTCCTAAACCATGTATAATAAATAATTTAATTGCTGATCCGAATAAGATCTGCAGAATTTTTATATTGAATTTGGGGGATTTACAGTGGATTTACTATGTTTTTATTATATGCTGAAATCTTACAACCACCTTGTTTACATGGAATTTATATAGTTATCTGATCATTTTTTAGTGATATCTCAGCATACACTAGGCCAATTTGAATGATCTAACTACTATTAAGTGTGTCTCAGTGAGCTCTACAACTTTCAATTAATTGACTTGAGCTGTTAGCTTAATAAAAAAATCACTTACCATAGTGGTAGTTGTAAGATTTCAGCATATAATAAAAGTTTATATTGTACTTATCCCCAAAATTTACTATTGTCCCAATATGGGCAATGGACTAGGAAAACCCGTCTTTGAAGGGGGTTTTCCATTTTGAGAAAATGGCGATTATTTGTCTGTGAAACCTAAATTTTACCCCTGAAATTTTTGTTTATTTTTAGATATCAATTACTGAATAAACAATGTCATGTGATTATGAAACACTGATTGACCAATCTAATTTAATTGAGTCATCAATCTTTGGTTGTAAATCTATTTTTAGAACACGATCGTTAAAAAATTAGTTTACATTCAAGTTAAAATATCTTGATAAACTATTATATTAACGTAGGGTAAAAAGCGAAATACATATAGATATAAACCGGAACTTTAATTTGAATCAAAAATCTCGAAATTGATAAAAAAGTGTCAAAGACGGGATTTCCTAGTCCATTGCCCATATAGTAATTCTGCAGATCTTATCCGGATCATCAATTAAACATTTATGGTGTATCTACATTTTTGCACCAGACCATACTATCTAATCATATTGATCTGCTAAATTTGTAACCACGGTTACTGTGCGTGCATCTATGTGCCCACTGCCAAATTTGGGTTTGTATGACGATCAATACCTAATTAGGTGATGATGTTCATTCATTATCTATATTAATTTTTTATCGCGATATATAATTTTTCTCTTGACAAACTAAATTTAGTGTGGTATAAAACTTGCGTACTAAATTTTTTTTTAAATATTTATTTATATACACAATGATCAAAGCACATAAAATGTTTTTGATAACTGGATATTTAATTTATCATTTCATATATTTTACTTTATAAATTATTTTATTCTAAAGCATGAACGATATGAATATTTAATGTGGTATGCCGAATTTTTTTTAATATTTTATTTTATATGCCTTTTGGATTAATAATCAAGCGCATAAAATGTTTTTAATATTTACTTATTAACCAATATATTTTACTTTATAAATTATTTTAATTTAAAGCATAAACGATATGAATAATATTTTCTAACATTCTTACGGCAAAAGAAATTATAGCAAATACATGGTTTTTTTTTATAAGGCGAGTATTATAAGTTATTTATTTATTTATTACTAGTAATGAAGCTTTAATTAATAAATTCTAACGTGTCTGTTTTTTGATGTTGTAATGAGTTCCTTTTACATCAGGAATCAGAATAGCGAACTCATCATACAAGAAAGCATTAGATTTTCTTTTCATTCCTGCTTCGACAATTAATTCCAGATCAGAATTAGCTAATTGATTTCTGTCCTCTTGACTATGCTGATCTCATACTTTTTTAATCGCCTCAATCCATTCATTAAAGGTAACGTCATGAACCTTTTCTGGTTCTTTTTCCGCTTTATCAGAAGTACTTTGTGGAGTTGGCGCCAAATAATATTTTTGGTATACAGCAAAAATATGTTTGCATGCCATTCCACGAAATTTAAAGTCTGCACACGTGCATTCAAAGTGTGCAGGTTTTGTTTTATTATTTTGTTTCACATCATCCTTTATACTAACCTTATAATGCCTGTCTTTTGACGATTTTACAGAGTAGTGTCGGTTACCAGAGAACTTGAAAACATCTAAGTTTAAACCAGCAAGTTCACATTGCCTTTGTTCCTTTTGTCTGGGCTTCATTCTTCCAATCATTAGTCGAGTGGCATCATACTCAAACTCAGTATCTTTCAATGAATTTCTTAAAGTCCATATTAAAGTATCAATATGATGGTTTTGTTTAGCTCCAAGGTAAGTGTACTTTAATTTTTTGTGCCAGGCTTCAATAAAATTAGTTGTATTCATTTCTTAATGCTCATACTGTTGGTATGTATCAATCCATTTTTTGCAATTAGGTCGATATTCCCTCCTAACATATTCAACCCACTTGGTTTCATTAAATTCCAACCATTGTTTCAAATATTCATCAAATTTGCTGTGCGCCTGGTTAATATCACAAATTCGTATTATGTTACTAAGCTTATCCAGAGCTGCTTTTTGGACAACTTGCTTTTCTGACCATTTAAATATATTGCTGCTATTTTTATTTTGGTCTTGAGCCTTGAAATATTTACAATCACCATTAATTTTATTTTTATTTTTTTGCCAAGCATGTTTAACATGCCATTGGCATAATAGGATTGTAGCTTTGGGATATACTGTATTAATTGCACCTTGTTGCACATCATCACAATCGGTAAGGAAGGTATGGGGTTTCCATTTTTTGGTTTGTATTTTAATAGCCTCAAGCCAATAAATTAACTTCTCTTTTGCTTTCTTTTCTGATATTAAATGAGCTACAGGTACACTTTGACCGCCATCATTATCCCGGATAAGCAAGATAAAAAGATTCATTTTATGTGAAGTTGTCCCATGAGTGCCGTCAATGCAAACTGTTTGTGCACTCTTTGACTCTAACATTTTCCTTTAAAACTCTGTTTGGAAACCATACATGAAGCCTAAAGATGAACCCCAGTTTGGATTATCGCACATGTAAGAATTATCCTCTTTCGATAAGATAATCCATTCTTTGACCGATGTATTCTCATTATAACCTTCTTTTTGATTTCCTAGAAAGATTACTCCCTTCATCTCCTCACTGACTACATTTTATACATCGCATATAAGTCTCTTTTCTGTATTACAGGTAAAGATTCTAAAGCTTCCAAATCATAAATTTGGTTAATACGTTGGTAGAACATCGAAACAATTTGCGAAGGTTTCATTCCATCTTTGGCTCTTCCGTGAATCCATTCTCTCATCTGCTGAGATATATTAAAATAACGTAAATCTTCAGTACTACCCGGATTATGCCCATTATGCAACATATAATGAATAATGCGAACACTATCATCCTTTTCATCATGTCATTTTAATACACGTATATAAGATTTGCAGCCCACTTTTTTTGATGGCTTCTGGACTGGATGGGGATCGCTACAATTAGATAAGGGTTGGACAGCTTGTTTCATTGTTCCAGCTGTTGATTACGGTTTTCCATAACAATGACAGAGATATCTTTTATTTAATTGATACACTGAAGTTATACAATTATCACTATAAATATAATGAGCTTCTGTGGCATTTGGAAGAACGTTTTTTATCCAGACTTGATATGTTTCCAACCCAAGGTGAGTATAAATTTTAATATATTCATTCATATCCACATTTTGATATTCTGATTCAAGCTCAGGCTCATCATACAATTCTGTTTCAAATTCTTGGGATTCAGCTTCATATTCATGAAAATCAGCTGAAGATTAGGATTCAGGGTCAAGCCTTTTTTGCTGTTCAGATTCAATGTTATTAGGTATTTGGAAGGACGATTGCTTGGCACGTTCAACAACGCTATTTATTATGTTAGTCAAAGCGAGGCTTTCAAATTCACTTTGGTTATCTATGTCTACTCTCGATTTGGAATTATTGGAATTAGACAAAGTATACAAATTTTTATTGGATTTGTTGGTCATTTTTTTTTTTTAAGAATAAAATAATTAGCTATTTTTTGATTTTAGATTTTAAAAATGATATGGACAGTTTTGTTTCTAAGGTGATAAAATAATTTGAGAATCCAGCTCAAAAATACTTGTATGATTTATTATTTAACGAAGGTAAAATATTTCCTTTATATATACAATTTTCTTTACAAAGTACAAATATCTAATTTCTAATCTAATTTCTTTCAATATAAAAGACTTCAAGCAGCCAACATGACAAGTTTTAAATCTATTCCCATCTGACATTATCTAACACTATAGTTCTCCTTTTTTTCTTTACTTCGTTAGATAGGTTTTATGACAATTTACTTTGACAGGGTTTATTGTATTACATGTTAAAATACTAACATCTAACTACTAACATTTAACTACTTAGCTAAAGCATTTTTTCTACAGACATGAAATTTTTGGGCCATCATTGTATTAAATTTCTTATTCTCTAACACTTACTGTGCCTTTCTTTTCTTTCAAACAAGATAGCATGTAAGGTTACTGATAATTATTTTTTTTAGTGGGTTCATTATGACTTTCTTCTCCTTTTTGTTTGGAATATCATAACATTCTCTTCCTTGTTCTTGTGTCAAAACAGAACTGCTATTATTAATAATTAACAACTGTTAGATTACTTATCATAATATTTACTGTTTGTTATTGCGCAGGAAATTGGAATTGTCAAACAAAATTGCATCGAAATTTACACGTATGTTTTGCATATAAGTTATCTGCAGCTATTAATATGCTCACGATTAGGGATGGGTTTCATGCGTGCGCATGATTCCTCAATCATGCGCATGAATGCGCATTAATGCGCATGTTTCCGAATCATGCGCATTTTATCCCATCAAAATTTTATATAGAAAAATTAAATTTAAAATAAGTATAATTAACATACTAATCTATCTATATACTTCAATTCTGAGTCTATTCGTTTTAACATTTTTGATTGATCGTATCCGAAAAATGTAACTTAAATGTAGAAATACTAACAGAAATACGTAAGATGATTATGACTATTATCATGGTTGAGTAATTATTATAACATTCGAGTAATTATTATACCATTTTTTAATGCCCTTATTAATGCCCTTAAACAACACAAAATTGTGAAACATGAAATTTCCAAATTTACTTTTGTTGCTGGATTGCCTAATATTTACAAACTATTTTGGGCTAAAAAAGTTCACGAATTTGAAACGTTTTGTTAATAAGTGCAAGTGCAAGAACACGACAAATGCTCCACTATAGATAAAACATATGATTAGTAAAAAATAGTGAAGATATTAGTGAATATCAAAAAAATTTACATTCATCCAAATATTTAGATGATTGATTTCTAGTCAGTATTTTTTGCCGCCCAGATTATCTGATAATCAACTAATTTTCTCAGTGACTCGTAGTTATATGTCGATCTACCAACCAATAAAATCACGGTTATGTTCAAAAGGTGATCAGTGTGCTAAAACTAATATAGCAATATAAGGTTTTCTCTTTGCAACACTTATTTTAAAAATTGGCATTCATAAACTTTTTATAGTTAGCTTATACTAATTCAAACTAACCCACTATATATTGCAATTACTTGTATAGCGAACAAATTTTGTAATAGAATTTTTTATAAAAACACATGATAAAATCACAATAATTCTAATAAAAACCAGCTCAATCATGTACTGTGATACTAAAATAGAGTGTGAATTCTGTAGCAGAATTTATAGTAACATAATTTTAATGCAAACCAACTCAATCTTAACCATAAGTTATATTGTAGTTAATAGAATAGTATGTTCAGTAACAGGGTATATTATGCGCATTTTATATATCATGCGCATTAATGCGCATTCATGCGCATTTTATTATAAAATGTGCGTTTTTCTCATCTCTACTCACGATATAACTAATATATTAATTTTTTTTATTAAATAAGGCCCCGTCACTTGTAAGTTCAACCTATTATATTGTTTCAGTTATCTGTATACTAATATAAGTTGTTAGTTACATTATAATTCATGATACTTTATATGTATTACCGGTAACATGGAAATTTAATAGGTCGATTGTATTTGAGGGTTATTAATTGTGGCATTGAGTATAATTATCTTGCTATATTTACTATCGTGGTATGATATTGTATCTGAAAGTCTTTTACTACGTTTTGTTAAAGGATCTTAATGATGTAAATTATTTAGAGACATCCGGGATTGTAAAGTTAAACATTCATATTGAATAAATGATAATTTGTTAAACCCACTTTAAAACTAGAATAGTATTTTATTATTATTTTTTATTAAAAATTTACAATTTTTCATGCGTTTGATACAATTAAGATTAGTAGCATAGTGTATATTTGTTAATTTTTTTAAACTCAATAAAATAGTCCCAATTTTTGAATAATCTGATAGATTTTAAAATGCGATTTGGAATATGTAGGATTCTTAGCATCTTGACACTTAAAATGATTTATGAAATATAAAGTCTGGATGAATTCTATCAAACATCATGATCCAAATAACTTTATGTGAGCGATAGTAAATAAAAAGTAGGATACTAAATTGTTCAATAATTAATTAAAAAATTAAATCATTTGAAAATTTAAGACAACTAAAATTTGAATTTTTTATATATGAATATACTTGCCACCCAAATTATTATAGTTTGGGATTGTCCATACCCAAATCCCAAACTCTGGTCGAGCTACTAACTCAAAAACTTTATTAATAATCTTTATTTAAACAAATAATATATGCTCTTATAGCTATATATAAAATATTTGCAAAATATCAAGGTAATTTTTTTAATTAGTTTTTTTTACAAAAACTATTTATATTATCTGAGTTTGGGATTTGTTCAGGTTTTTCCGGCAAGTATAATTATGAAATGCGATTTGAATAATAAAAGTTGCGTTCACTATAAATTATAGAAACTTATAATAAAGTACATTGTGTTTTAATTTCGATATAACAAAGCCATAGAGAAAGACTGTCAACTCTTTCCAATAAATCATGTAGGTTTGATATGTACATATAAATTTGGTTTTATTACATTGATCTTATTGGTCCATAATGTGTGATGCTAAATATTCATATCATTCATGCTTTAGAATAAAATAATTTATAAAGTAAAATAAATGAAATGATAAATTAAATATCCAGTTATCAAAAACATTTGATTATTGTTGATTATTGTGTATATAAATAAATATTTAAAAAAAAATTTAGAACGCAAGTTTTATACCATGCTAAATTTAGTTTGTCAAGAGAAAAATTATATATCGCGATAAAAAATTAATATAGATGATGAATGAACATCATCGCCTAATTAGGCGTTGATCGTCGTACAAACCCAAATTTGGCGGTGGGTTACTGTAACCGCATCCCAATCAACCAATCGAATTCTAAGATCAGGTGTAACGTTACACATTTGGGAAGAGTCAAAACAAACGTTCGTTTTGCCAAAAATTGCTTCTAACTTAAAATTTCACATAGGAAACTACCTTTCGGGTTCTAACAAAAAAAATTCCTTGCTAAATTTTGAAATACTATAGCCTTTCTAACCCCTAGCTTCACGCTAACCCTAACCTTAATTGCACGGGTTTATTCTTATAGAAAAGTTATTTTGATATTCACGTTACACCTGATCTTAGTTACGGGTTACAGTAACCTACGGTTACAAAATGATTAATCCAAAAAACTCACATACAAAATTTGATATACATCTATACATAATTTTAATTTATCATCCCCCAATGTTACAGCTCCAAGTGGTTCTGTGCAAATCAGGCAATGATACAAGCAGCTGACAAACATAGCATGGTTTTAATTCATACTAATTTAAGATTGTTTCATCATCAAGATACTCTGATATTTTGGAGCAAAATTTGTATCGATATTATCAAATGTATTTTATATAAGCAAATTATTAGATAACTGATAAATACATTCAATTTATTTACGTTGGATTTTAATGTATTTTTGGTTTAGAAATGTGATTTAAAGAAAATTGAATCCGATTTTATACGTTTTAAATGCAAAAATTCGATAATAAAGATATAGTATAACGGTTTAAATTTAAAATAAAAATTGAGTCCTTGTTATTAGACATGACGTGACGGATTTTATTACAGGTGATTACAGTAATCGTCAACAAATTTCGGTAATTGTTTTTCAGTATGGTTTTCGATACAGAAAATTATATTATCTTACTGTATTACCGAAAAATAATTATCGATGATCATCACAAAATTCATCACGTGTCCCAAATCGCAGAAAATCATCGGCCCTGATTCATAATCATGTTACGTTACACGGGTGAATTTTTTTCGGTGTCAATAAATAGATCAAAGGGTAAAAACAATGTTTTGGCCATGCGCGCGTAAAAAAAAAAAAACAAGTATTCAACTCTAACTCTTATTCCTAAAAATGTACACAATGCTTGCACGAGAGAGACACGAACGTTATACTCGTAGAACGGAAACGGAAAATGAAGTAAGACAGAAAGCAAGATTGAACAGGTAGATAAATTTTTTAATAGTAGTAGCCAAGACTTTTGAGCTATTCTACGTGAGACCATCTAGGTGGTTATCGCTGGAGCCAATTGTGAGGGTAGTTAGTCTAGTCCACAAGCAATTTTAAGCAATATTGTCTTGTGAGGATCGCATTCGAAGATGATTATCGCTGGGTTAGCTACCTAAACCTTTGGTTCGAGTCCGCTATGTTTAGCTTAAAAGAGTTTCTTAGAATAAATTCTATTAATGTTCGGTAAAGATGTTAATTATGTGTATTATTTATTCTAAAAAAGGAACTTATGCTTGTATGCTACTAATAAAAATATTACTACTTAACAAGAACGATTATTAATTTATTTATTTATTTTTTATACAAGAAAAGTGAACAACCTATCGGAATATTTACACAAGAAGGACCGGTTGTTAATTAACTCTAACAGAAGAATTGACTTTTTGTCATTTGAATGGAATAAATCCAAACAAAAGGTTTTGGCCTTGAAAAGTAAAATTGATAAAATGGAAAATGAATTAAATGAAAGATATATATCGTTAGTAATAATAATCCTGAAGCTTTTCTCAGAGAAAATTCGGTAGGTCTAGTTTATGTTAAATTATTTGATTTAAAAAATCTCTTAATTAATCTGAATTTGCTTATTATTATTAGCTTTACGTTTCTTTAGCAATTGGTAAATACTGTGAGAAACGTGATCCTTTATCGCATATCAACGTGGACAATGTGATTATGAGCGAATTTCATGTTTAAACATCAAGTTCGTTATTTGATAAAACATCGTGATCTAACGCTTTGGGCTCGTGTGCTGGATCAAAACAATATGTACCGTAGATCTCTTACTGATCAGGTGGACGATTTTAATATGTTTAAAGCTCTTTTATTTTGTATTAATTATTAATTACTAGATCAATGCTGTGGCTCTTCCAGAGTCTATTGATCCAGAAGATGTTTCCGTTACTGTTAAAGCTTTTATGGCTGCTGATTTACCAATCGAATTAATGGTATTGTTAGCAAAGTTTATTTTGGATAATACAGCCTTCAGTAATAATCGAACTCTTCAAAATCTATTAACTCTCACAGCTATTAAAGTAAGTAACCCATACCTTACTATAAAAAAATTATTTATTTATTAATTTATTTATTTAAATTATAATCATCTAATCTTATTCTTCTATACTTCAGGCCGATAAATCCAAAGTGATGAATGATATAAATAAGCCCTATAATTTTGATGCTTCAGATGTTGCTGAAATTGCTGTTAAAAATGGGCTTTATGAAGAAGCTTTTAATATACTGTATATAAAAAACATGGTAAAAATACTAACGCCATTAACGTGTTGATAGAACATATTGGTAGCATTGACCGGCATCTGAATTTGCAGAAAGTTGGAAGTTTGGAAAAGGCACAAAATGAAAGTCTAAGAAATAAAGATTCAATTGGTAGGTTTCCCATAAATTATGCATTATTTTGTATATGTTATCTAATTCTTATAATTCTTATGGTCATTATTTTTTTAGAATTATATATTCGCGCCGATGATCCAAGTAACTTTAACGAGGTTATAGATATTTCTTAACGCGCCAGTAAACATGAAGACCTTGTTAAATATTTGCAAATGTGCCGCAATAAACTTCGTGAGCCTGTTGTTGATAGTGAGCTGCTATTCGCATATGCAAACACAAATAGTTGGAGATCGATGCTATGATGATGGCTTGTATGCAGCAGCTAAAATATTATTCCAAAGTATTTCAAATTGGACTCGATTAGCTTCTGCACTTGTGCACTTGGGAGAGTACCAGGCTGTTGTTGACGGTGCACGTAAGGCCAGCAGTACAAATTAATTAATTTTATTTGAATGTCTGTATTTATTATCGAGAAAACTCTTTATTACATTTTATAATAATAAAATCTATATTTGGGTTTGGAAAAATGTTCATGATGCTTGCGTGTAGCATAAAGAATTTCGTCTCGCACATATATGCGGTCTTAGTTTAATTGTTCATGCTGAAGAATTACAAGTACGTTTTAAATGCTATCATAGTATCATCGTTTATATAAACAAAGGATATAATTCGCCAATATGAATACAACGGCTACATAGATGAAATTTTATCTTTGCTTGAAGTAGGTCTTGGATTAGAGAGAGCTCATATGGGTATGTTTACTGAATTGGCGATTTTATATACTAAATATCGTCCGGAAAAAAACAGATGAACATCTTCGCCTATTTTGGTCTCGACTTAGCGTTTCAAAAGTCATTCGAGCTTGCGATGAAGCTCATTTATGGAAGGAAATGGTGTTTTTATATGAAAATTATGGCGAATTTGATAATGGATCACTCGCAATGATGAATCACGCATCAGATGTTTGGGAACATTCTCGTTTTAAGGACATTAAGCAAATTATAATTTTTTATTTGATTCGTAGGCTTTAAAATTCTATATGGATGAACACTTATTAGTTTCTCTTACTCCACAAATTTATCACACTAGAGTTGTTCAAATGTTTCATAAAGCTGATAATTTGCCATTAATAAAATCATTTTTAATATCTGTTCAAGGAGTAAGTATTTTGAATTATTTTATCATACATTTGTCTTACATTTGTTTTACATACAATATTAAATTAGTTTTTAATAATAAAATTTAATAAATTATGGACAAATAATGAAGCTGTAAATGAGGCTTATAATGATATATTAATTGAAGATTATAAATCTTTATGTGATTCTTTTGATAGTTTTGATAGGTTTGATAAATTTGATAACATTGGTCTTGCCAAAAGGCTCGAAAAACACGAGCCTCTTGAATTTCAGCGCATTGCAGCTCATCTATATAAAAAAACAAGTAGTGAATTGACATGTCTAAAAGGCCCCGCCGGGAGTCTGGACCAGTGTTGAAAATTTCAGACTCAAACACTGTTCTCATAAGAACAGTAAATTAGCTACAAGTGTTTTCAACCAATTGGTTAGTGTTTTCACTAAAAAAAAAAACACCAATAAAGTAGTTGTTATTGTTGTTATTATAGCAAATTGAAATTCCTTTTATCAAAATTAAATAAGAATTTTATCAATTTTTGGTTTTGGCATAAAATTATATAGCTAATTATTATACTTATGAGACAATATTATTATTTACTGTTCTCAAAAAAGTTTTTAATAGTAAACAGTAAAAAATTTATACTGTTCACAATTTTATAATAGTGTTCTTATGAGAACTCTAAGAACGCTAATTTCTTACACTGGTCTGGACACTTTTGCAGTAACATGACCTTTTTGGTAGGGATGTTAACGGAGTGCTCCAGGGTGGTGTGGTGCATACTCTGGCAAAGTATCCCTTAACACCACACCATACTGAAGTATGAATCAGAGCATACTCCAAAGTGTAACCCAGGAGTACTATGTGCTAAGCACTATGTAATACTCTGGAGTTTATGGTACCGTATGTTCCCAAAAATATGCTACCTTATTCGGTAAAAAATATATATATAATAATACTCCGGAGTATAATCAATTTGTATTAGTAGTATTACTCTGGAGCAATTACTCCTATTAATAATATCTTAGTAATCGAGGTGGTGTCATGTCTAGACCACACCGGTATAGAGTGGGTTATACTCCACAGTTACTCTGGAGTACCTTACTCCATTAACATCTCTACTTTTTGGCTTTATTGTTAAATTAGGATTAGGGTTTGTGTATATAGCCTTAGAAGGCCACTATCTATATGTAAATCACGTTTCAGACATTTTATGTGGTTTTTAAGCTGATTTAAACACTAGTTTTTGAGTATTTTTGCTTTTTTTCTTCTTGTACATGTGTTTTGTTTTGATGTTAGACTGATTCGGGATGATCAAAATTTATGCTCTTTGATTGGTTAATTCTTATGTGCTACATCACGTTACTGCAAAAGTGTGGACCCGGACAATTATATTTGATTTGGTATGCATGAAATAAGGTAAATTTTAAAAAATTTTAAATTTGGTATGTATAAAATAAGTTTTTTTTAGAACAATATGAAGATAAAATGAGGTAAATAAAAAAATAGTAGTAGGATTTTTTATAGGTAAATTATTACAATTTTTAAGGTAGTATATATAATTGAAGTAAATTATAATACTATATAAAATGCATTGTATATACTGTATATATATTATTAATTGGATATATCTAGTGATACCTGATATTGAACTTAATCGAATAATTTTATTGAGAATAAGTAGAATATATATATAAATGTGCAATGAATATATAAATTAAAATAGAATATTCTTTAGAAATATTAATTTTAATTGTACTAAATATTACTATTATATTATTTAAATTTGTTATATGTAGCATTAGTTAATTGTTTTTTATACTATATAAGCAAGCTAACTTTAATACATATAAAAGTTAAGTTATTACAAATAGCAAAATTTAATTATTAAAAATTGAACAAAACAATAAAGATAACTAGCATCACCTGGTCTAATATTTTTCTGTATCAACTAGAAATAACTATTTATATTGAAGAACCTATAAATAATATTAATCTAATTACATATGTTTCTACTAAAGTATTCAAAAATTTATAGTATAATTTGCTTTATTCAAAATACTGTATAATAAGGGATATGATTATTTTTGTCATTTATTATCCAAACAAATACTTTATTATGTAGGCTATCAAGTAAAAGAATCATATACAAACATGTATTCATTACAATCTAATGCATATCAAATTTATCAAACTCTTTTTAATAATATTAGCAAAATTTTTAAACAGATATATATCGATATATAGTAGTTAATTGATAAATATCAATTAAACATTATTGATATATATTGATTAATAGCTATATAATGATATATATCAATAATGATATATAATACTGTAATTATTGGTATATAACAATTATAATCACTAACAATTTTTATAAAATTTGCTAGATTTTTTCAAACTTTCACAAATGTTTTCTTGATAACAAATAATCCAAACTAGCTCAAATTTTTATTGCAAATAGTATATTTATTTAAGGGTAGAGACATTTATCAGGTGATTTCCACCTCTTAAGAGGGTACCCCCTCCCCCCACCTGATACTAAACTAGCCAATCAAATTCAAGCAAATAATATATACAAACCGGACCCAAACCAAACTTTAGTCAAGTCTGAGTTTGGTCCAGATTTGGTCCAAAGTCTGCAGATTGTCTTAGTTTGAATATGTTTATATGTATATTTTGGCGCTGAACAAGTTTGCTTAATGCATGAAGTTAAAATTAATTAGTAAAATTTTGTTGATCATAAGATTTTTATAAAAATTTATTAATAAAATTCTATAAAATCTTATAATTCACAAATTTTTATTAAATAATTCTAACTTTATGCACTAAGTAAACTTGTTTAACATTCAAAAATACATCAAATCGGCATAATTATTTTTATTTTACTTGAATTTTAAATATTAGATGCATAATTTTTGATTTTTGATCAAAAAAGTCAAATTTAAGCATCTTTTTCCAAATTTCAAGTAAAATAAAAAAGTTTCTGCTAGTTTAATGTATTTTTAGATGCTGAACAAGTTTACTTAGTGCATAAAGTTAGAATTAATTAGTAAAATTTTGTGAATCATAAGATTTTATAGAATTTTATTAATAAAATTCTATAAAATCTTATAATTCACAAATTTTTATTAATAAATTCTAACTTTATGCACTAAGTAAACTTGTTTAGCATCCAAAAATACATCAAATCGGCATAATTATTTTTATTTTACTTGAATTTTAGATATTAGATGCATAATTTTTGATTTTTGATCAAAAAAGTCAAATTTAAGCATCTTTTCTCCAAATTTCAAGTAAAATAAAAAAGTTTCTGCCAATTTAATGTATTTTTAGATGCTGAACAAGTTTTCTTAGTGCATAAAGTTAGAATTAATTAGTAAAAATTTGTGAATTATAAGATTTTATAGAATTTTATTAATAAAATTCAATAAAATCTTATGATTCACAAAATTTTACTAATTAATTCTAACTTTATGCACTAAGTAAACTTGTTCAGCATCTAAAAATACATTAAATTGGCAGAAACTTTTTTATTTTACTTGAAATTTGGAGAAAAGATGCTTAAATTTGACTTATTTGATCAAAAATCAAAAATTATGCATCTAATATCTAAAATTCAAGTAAAATAAAAATAATTATGCCAATTTGATGTATTCTTGGATGCTGAACGAGTTTGCATAGTGAAAATCATTTTCAGAGATTAATATAAAATAAAATTTTTAATATTTTTAATTATTATTGGCCGGAGCGTAGCGACGGTCAGTTAGTGTCTATGCAAGTGATACAAAAGTTACGTTTTTGATGCTTTTTGCCCAAAAAACATATCTTTTCTGATGCATCTTTGTACATCTTATAGAAATTTTATCAAAAGTGCAACTTTGAAATTTTTTGTCTGTCCCTACGCGTGTCGCGTAATTAAAAAGTCAAAAAAAAAAATCAAAAAAAAACAAACATATTATATCGTAGCGCTACCTTCTAAAGCAGTAGAACGATAAAACCTGCTTTGTTATAAAAACCTGCTTTATTATTAATTACATTTGTGCAACTACATTAAACTTCGTTCTTTTCTAATAATTATTCAAGTACTTCTTTTATATTACTTGTTTTTCTTAATCTAACCCGTAACGCTTTAAACTCTCAAACACTGTCTCCGGGTACAGATTGAGTTAGCCAGGGTTTTTTGCTTGTATCCCGGTACGTAATGCAATGAACTCTTGTAACAAGCCGCTTTAAAAAGACCCGAACCCAGATCTCACACTATAACATTCTACTCCCAATTCTTTATTATAAAGTATTCGGTCCATTTGAATATTGCACAAGAATGTATGAATGTGTTTGAGAACGAAAGGCTTCCAGATATAGCCACAATTGAACAGGTGCTTTTATTCGTTTAAAATATTTAATGGTTGATTTAAACAACATTTATTTATTAATTTATATTATTTTTATTTTTATTTTTTTTTAGAATTGCGCCACTGGATACACTCCTCTATGCTTTTTAATTCCTAATTCCTACAAATTAGTCCTCTTTTTTCTTTTTTTTTGTTAACTATGGTATGTTTAATGGATGACCTGTTCATATTATGGTCTTCTTAGCTTCATTTAACAGCAACTTTTATTTGTAGATTTTGTATTAACTTTTCCCCTTTTTACATTGCAGGATGAAGAGTATGATGTTATCGTTCCAGGAACTGGCCTAACTGAATGTATTCTCTCTGGTTTACTGTCTGTTGAAGGAAAAAAGGACCTTCGTATGGATAGGAACGATTATTATGGTGGTGAAAGTGCCAGTTTAAACCTAACGCAGGTAAAAACTCATCACATGACATCTGATAAACTTTATCGAGAAATATTTAGAAATTCTATAATTTGACTTATTACCGTTAATTTTTTATTGTAATTTAATCAAATCTTCCCTTTATTGATACGTGCATTAAAAGAGATTATTTTTTTTTGAATATGTTTACTCTTGGACGATTAAGCCTCAGTTTGTCCTCATATAAACTATTTTTTAATATAGCTTTATCGAAAATTCCGTAATAGACAAGAACCACCTAGCGAATTGGGACGTGATCGTGATTATAATATTGATCTCATTCCCAAATTCATGATGGCAAATGGAGAGAGCTTGTCAGAATTCTTATACATACTGATGTTACACGTTACCTTGAATTGAAACAAATTTCTGGTTCTTATATATATCGTGAGGGACAAATCTCTAAAGTTCCTTCTAGTGAAATGGAGGCTCTTCGTAGCGATTTGATGGGAATGTTTGAGAAGAGAAGTGCAAAAAAATTTTTCGAGTATATGCAAAACTGGCGAGAGGATGATCTATCTACTCATCAAGGTAATAATATCTTTATAACACGTTTGTAACATTAACTACCAATACAAATTATTCAATAATGACATATGACTAATATAATCTATTCTCTTAAAGGCATTGATCTAAACACTGCACCAATGTCTAAAGTTTATAAAGATTTTGGTCTTGAACCTGGAACTCAAGATTTTATTGGCCATGCTATGGCCTTGTATTTAGACGAATCGTATATGAAATTTGAGATTCCTTCGCTTCTGTCATTTGTATAACTTAATATTAAAAAAACATTTACATGTTTAGCTACCTTGAACGACCCGCCCGAGAGACTTATGACAGAATCATTCTTTATATTTCCTCTGTGGCTTGTTATGGAAAGAGCTCTTACATTTATCTATTGTACGGTTTGGGTGAATTACCTCAAGGTTTTGTACAGTACGATTTTTCTTTATATCTCACGCATTATAAACATAAATTTATATCTGACAGTATCTTTTATTCACCCTTTGTTTTCATAGGTTGAGTGCTATTTATGGTGGTACTTATATGCTTGATAAAACAGTCGATGAAATCGTCTATGACGCGGATGACCGTGTTTGTGGTGTACGTTTGGGTAACGAGGTACGAAACATGTCTAAATAAACTTTGTGATCGCGTATTTAGTAATCTATTAATACATCCTAACCAAATTTTTTTTTTGCTTTAATTATAGACTGCTAAGACAAAACAAGTTATTGGTGATCCATCCTATTTTAAAAATAAAGTCCGTAACGTCGGAAAAGTTATCCGCGCTATCTGCATGCTAAAGCACCCTATACCAAACACTGGCAACGCAGACTCTATTCAATTAGTGATTCCACAGAAAAAATCTAAAAAATATAGACAAAAACCTACAGATCCAGACTGTTATGAGATTTCTCGATATGTCCCAAGGCTGAAAATAGTTTTAGATTGAATAGCACATAGCGTATTAACATGCCAAACAACACGTTAACATGTTGTATATTAAATTCAAATGTATATAAACGAATGAATTTGACTTCAATAAAAGATACATGTAGAGAAGTTCCCTTCGATTTTACTTAAGAAAAATAAAGGAAGTAAGCAGTGTAATGCTGAAAGACCTTTATTCGAGTAAATCAGAAACTTATCTTAAAATTTTAAATCATCATCGACCAGGGTAATAACCCGGGTCTCTATTTTTCGATCCGGGTAACAGCTCTAATGATTATCAATTAATTGATACAAAAATGACGATAGATCTTGAGCTAACTCAATCGGTAACTATTATGGTACCAAAAAAAAAGATATTACCTAGAGTATGGTGTTAATGGACTAAATGTAGCATTATGCAATTTTCTGACCCGGCCGAATATGAAAACCAGTAAAGTTTATTTGTATCGCCTTATCTATTTTGTATTATTTATTTATACAGTGCCTTATTTTAGCCATGCATTATAAATTACCCGTTTTTATTTTTGCTCTGCCATCTGTATAATTAATTTGGTTCTTTTGTCTTTACTTGTAGTAAAACAAGATAATTAGATTAGATATGATGTTGAAAAGCGCGAGTAGTAAAAAATAAATGTGATAGATAAAGCACATCATAAAAAAATTGAAAGTAAATTTAAGTAATGTATTTCAAAAATAAATATAAAACAAAATAATAAGATTTTTATGTAATAAAAAAAAATAAAAACCCTTTCAATTTGTTTTAATAAAGTTTTGCAGTTGATTTTATTATACAAATTTTTGATAACTAAATAAATATAAAAAATAAGTATTAATTAAAAGCATACTATTCAGCAACAAAATTTATTACATTATTTTATAATTATATCATTGATTATTACTTCATAGCTTTATAACTTTTCATAATTATTCTTATAAATTAAAATCAAAATAGAAGAAATCTCTATGGCAGAAAGACCAACATTAGCAGAAAGCTTAACAATGGTAGAAAGCCCAACAATAGTAGAAAGCCCAACAATAGTAGAAAGCCCAATAATGGTAGAAAGCCCAGTAATAGTAGAAAGCCCATTAATGGTAGAAAGCCCATTAATGGTAGAAAGCCCAACAATAGTAGAGAG
>QKWP01000941.1:38059-67406 GCA_003550325.1 Gigaspora rosea
AAGAATTTGATGCAAATCTTACAGATGATAGCAACAGAGATTTTCAGTCAGAAATTGATATAGATATGAATGAACCAGATATATTCCTGCCCTTGCCTTCTACAATTCTTGATGAATATGATAAAGTTCTTTTACACCAATTTCATAATAAAATAGAAAAGCTAAAACACTCAGAGTGTCCTACATGGAAAGAATGTTTTCCATCAATAACCCTTGTTGTAGGAGAATGTCGTCGTTGTTATACTGAAAAAACTTTACCAAAAAGATTCTCATTTGATAACAATATGGATCCAGGAGAAGTACCTGAAGAGCTCCAAGAACTAACAGAAATTGAAGAGATGCTTATTGCACAAGTTTTTCCTGTAATGGTCGTTTATAGACTTCGTGGAGGACAACATAGATATAGAGGAAATATTATTAATTTTCTTCAAGATGTGGAAGAATTTACAACTCCTCTCCCTTGGCATCCATCTGCATTAAATATGCTTATTATACGTCGTCAATCTGATAAAGACCCAACAGCATTTAGAGACTTTAAAATTCGTCGTAATAAAGTTGCTTATGCATTGCATTGGCTAAAAATGAACAACAATTATTCAAAAATTACTATAGATAATGAAAACCTTCAATTGCTACCAGAAGATGGGTTTATTAATGATCAACTTCAAGTTAATCAATTAATAGATGATGAATTTAATGAAGAAAATGAGAAAAATAAGGAAAATGTAATTACACATACCTTTATACCTTATCTACCCTCAGATAATCGAGAGGAAATTGCTATAAATAATACAATTAATAGATTATTAGCTAATAATACTATCGAGTGGCCAAGAATTGATAATAATCCTATTAATGAATTTCAAACTTCAGGATATATTGCACGTGCATTTCCAACTCTTTACCCAACAGAGTGTGCTGATCTTTGTTCAGAACATATTAAAGATGTCAAACTAGCTGAATACTTTAAGCATTTATTGCTATATAAAGATGGAAGGTTTGCTCATCATACTCGTTGGCGGTATTTTGCACTCAATTCACAAATGAGATGACGAGCATTACAGGAAGGTAGAGTATATATTAAACAAAATTTTAATGATAATCAGCTTACAATTGAAGATATACAGAAAATTATTGCTGATGGTAATACAAATATGGCTGATCGAATTATGAGATTTGGTTTAGGAATACGTGGATCAAGACAGTTTTGGAATGCAAGACGTTGTGAATTATCAGACATGATTAAACAGTTAGGTTCACAAGGTTTAATATTCTTCACATTTAGTGCTGCTAATCTACACTAGCCAGAACTTCATGCACTTATGCCATCTACTGAAAATCGTCTTCAAAACATCATTGACAATCCCCATCTTGCTACTTGGTTCTTTAATAAACGATTTGAAATTTTTTTTAATACTGTGCTAATAAAAAAATGGAATCTAGAAGATTGGTGGTATAGATTTGAATGGCAACATCGTGGTAGTGTTCATGTACATGGAATTGGAAAGATAAAAAATGCTCCTAAAATTGAATGGGAACAACTAGGAGAAGATGAAAATTCATTAAAAGAAATAACAAAATATATTGACTCTTTGGTTACTACTATTAATCCAGGACCTAATGCTCCTGTTCCTAACAATCATCCATGCCAAAAACGTCTTGAAGAACTTCATAATGATGAACAAGATTATATCGAATTAGTTAACAAGTTGCAGCGACATACACGATGCAGTCCTGCATATTGTCTTCGTACCAAACGTGGCCAACAACAATCTTGCAGATTCGGATTTCCTAAAGAGGAAAGTAATCATACTTTCTTGCGTGATGATAGCCATGGTCATCCAGAGCTTATAACAGCAAGAAATGACCCATATATTAATCCTCATAGTAGAATTCAACTGCAAGGTGGAGAGCAAATATTGATCTTAAACCTATTCTTAGTATTCATGCGGCTTTGCAATATATTTCCAAATATGCAAGTAAATCAGAACCACAATCAGAGGGTTTTTCACAAATATTAAATCGAATACTTAATAATAGCAATTCTACTGATAAATTACTTGCTCCAGTTCAGAAATTATTGTTTCATAGTGTTGCTGAATGTGATATATCTGCCCAAGAGACTTGTCATTTACTTCTTGGAATTCCTCTTTATCATTCAAGCCGTACCTTTTTTTCATTAAATCTTAATAAAGAAACACCTTGTTGGCTCCGTGGTACAGGTTTTAATGAAGATGGAAATTCTAGAGAAATTAAAAATATTGGATGGACAACTCATTCTACTTTAAAAATATACTGGGATAGGCCTTCTGAGTTTGAAAATTTCTCATTATATAAGTTATATCTTAAATATAAATTTACCAATAACAAATGGACAAAATGTAAAACTGAAAATATTATACGAGTTTGGCCATGACCATCACCATTGCGAAATGAACCAGAATAGGAGGAGTTCTGCCGCGTAAAAGTTCTTCTTCATGTTTCTCATCAAGATATTCAACTCCTAACTCAAAATAATACAATTTCATGGACAGATTTATATGATCACTATTCCAAAGAAATTAATGCTGATCAAATAGACTTACTTGGGCCCCCTATAGATAATAATGAAACAAGAGAAATAACAGATGATGAAAGTCAAGAAGAAGAATCTGAAGATGATGAAGGAGAAGAATGCTGATTTGACTGGATGCTTTTGGCAGAGATGGGTCCTAACTCAGTAATTAATTGTTCTTCTGATTTTGGATCTCGTGATATTGATCGAACTTATAACTGGATTAGCGAAGCTAGACAAAATTATTCTGATACTGATCTTAGAGAAGCAGATTCATTTATACAACGAGTATCTAGTCGTAATGAATCAAATAATGAAACAGAAATAAATGAAATATCTAATACTGATATTATAGATTATCAGATATTAAATGATAAGCAAAAAACAATTTTTAAACGAATAGAATCACATTACCATAGCATTCTTACAGGTTGTCAAATTGAGCCACTTAATATTATTGTTATGGGAACTGCTGGTACAAGAAAGTCATTGCTAATTAGAGCAATTAGATATCGACTTCTTGAATTAACAGAAATCAAATCTAATTCACCTGTATTAATACTTGCTCCAACTGGAGTTGCAGCTTTTAATATTAATGGAGAAACAATTCATTCAGCTTTTTCTATTCCAATACCTATTGGTAATAATCTTGATATAACTGGTGAGCGATTAAACCGTTTACAAAATAGGTTACAAAATATAGAATATTTTATAATTGATAAAAAAAGTATGGTTGGACATAAAATGCTTGCTTTAGTTGATTTGCGGTTACGTCAAGCTTTTCCTGAACAAAAAAATCAGCCTTTTGGTGGAAAATCAATTATCTTGTTTGGTGATTTTGGGCAGCTTCCCCCTGTGCTTGATCATCCTATGTATACTACAAACATTTTGAAAAATTCACTATCTAATGATGGTATTATAGCCTACAACCAATTTCAAGAAGTATATAAACTTGATACTGTAGAACGTCAATCTGGAGATTCTGAAGAACAAAAGAATTTCCGAGATATTCTCTTACGATTGCACAATGGTGAATCTACTATTACAGACTGGAGAACACTTAGTACACGTTTTGATGATAAAATAAATAAAACTGAATATAGTAGATTTTCAGATGCTACATTTGTTATGTCAAAATGGACTAATGTTAATATGATAAATAATGATAAATTAAGATCATTAAATGTTCCTGTTGCAAAAATTCTTGCAATACATAATAGGGGAGGTAAAGAAGCTAAAAATGCAGATTCTGATATGGCAGGTGGTCTTGAGGCAGAATTATTGTTAAGCAAAGGTGCACGTATTATGCTAATAGCAAACTTGTGGACAGAAGCCGGATTAGTTAATGGTTCAATGGGAATTATTCAAGATATTTTGTTTGAAGAAGAGCAAAGTCCACCTTTACTTCCTATAGCTGTTTTTATTAAATTTGATAATTATACAGGACCTACTATAAGTACAGTAAATGGTATAAATGTTGTCCTAATTGTTCCAATTCAACGCAAATGGAAAGGTAAATCAGGGACAATATGTTCACGTTTGCAAGTTCCTATCCATCTCGCATGGGCTATTACAGTGCACAACTTATACTACCAAAAGCTAGAATAGATATTGGTAGCAAAGAATTTGCTGCTGGACTTTCTTTTGTAGCAGTATCTCGAGTTCGTTCACTTAATGATATTATTTTTAAACCATTTAATTTTGAAAGACTTCAACGAATTTTAAAATGTAAAAGAATACAAGAAAGAAAAAATGAAGAATTGCGACTAACTTCTTTAATACCTAAAACTTGAATATATTAATTATAAATCATATAATAATACAATTGTAATTATTAATTATTAATTTCTTAAATCGTATTTAATACTATTTAATTTTAAAAATAAATTTTTTAAATAAAATTATATAAATACTATATGCAGTACAATATAGTATTTAAAATTTTAAATATTTTGGCTCCGGCCCTACAATGTTACGCATTAGCCTAGTTATTAAAAATTTTATATAGTTATTTTGGGCAATTTTGATTGGCTAATAAAACTATATTATATAGCACCTGATAATCTCTCTGATCCCCTCCCCCTAAAAAATCAGGTGATAAATGTCTCTACCCTAACTATAATAGATTAAATTTTAGCCAATTTGGATTAATAGTTTTTGAGAAATCTTTCATAAATGATAGTTAATTTTTTTTAAAAAAATTAACTATTGTTTATGAATAATTTCTTAGGAACTATCAATCCAAATTGGCTAAATTTTAATATGTTATAGTTGAATAAATATATTATTTGCAGTAAAAATTTGAGTCAGTTTGAATTATTTGTTTTCAAAAAACATTTGCAAAAGTTTGAAAAATCTAATAAATTTTTGTTATATATTGTTAATATTCAATAATAATAATACTTGGCAGAGGTGTTGCATATCAATTGTAATCTAGAAATTACTATCAATATATATTATCTATAAAATTTGCTGATGTATCACTAAAAAATTTAAATTTTATTTTGATTTAGTTGAGTTAAAGAAAATAAAAATTTAATATATGATATAATCTGGTATATAAAAGATTAGATAAATTTTAGATTTTTTATATGTAGTATATATAAAAGTGAGTATAAAACTAAAAATTTTTAGGGTAAATTTTTCAAATTTTATAATTTTATTTTCTCTTACATTATATATAATTGTCTGGGGTCCTGGCAATGTGCCACTTGAATAAAACAAATTAGTTAAAAAAAAGGCACTACTCAGATCACCTGACAAATTATCTGATAGGGTACCTGTTAGGTCACCCAAATCAGATAAAAAACCAGAGTGGTTTAGTCATTTGGTCTGAACTAGTTTGACTAAGTTCAAAATTCAGACCATTAATCAAGGTTGAACTAGCAGAACTAGTTTATTTATTAATTTCGATACATAATATAACTAGCTAGAATTTTTTATAGAGATAATACGTATTATGTCATAAATAACAAATTATTTAATTTAAAAGAATTATATACAAGGGCCCAGAAAATAAAATAATTACAAATAAGACACAAAGTAAAAATAATTATATATAGGCCCAAATATTTATAATTAAGGGCCAAAGTAACTTTGCATTATAATAATATTGGTTCTTTGAACAACATTATTGTATATATGCTAATACATTTTATGTTTTAATATTTATATTCTTTTTTTGCTAAAATGAACCTTTTTCTTAACCAAGATAAGTTCAACTAGGTTAAGCATAATACCTATTAATATCATCACATTTATTTAGTTCTAAGCTAATAAGTCTACTTTATTCAAGAATAGTCATAAAATATAAATTATATTTTGTGAAGGTTAATACCCATTAACTGAAGATATTTAAAACCGCAAAAACTTATTTGTATTTGTAAAAAAAAATACTTACTTGTAACAATTTTTATATAAAAGACGCTAAGCAAATAAATGCAAAACTAAATAAAAAGTATCTGGTAATTCGTTTAATTGCCAAAAAAAATTATATCTATATAATTGCAAATATTAAAAACTTATTACTAAATCCAATTATTTATGTTAATTTGGACCTTTAATTGTAAAATTTGGGCCCTTATGTGTAATTGTTTCAAGGCTTGTCGGGACATGCTATACAAAATTAGAATCCATCATTAAGTTACTTAATGATATTAGATAATTTTTGGATAATAATAGTAATTGATCTTATGATCACAGAATAGAGAACTATTCTCAGTTACACAAACTGCAGATTATTTACAAAAAGCTCTGATAAGTGATAACCAATCGAATAATTAATTTTATAAATAAAAAATGATTAAAATTGTGAAAAAATAAAAAATAATGATAACATGAAAGAATATTAAAATTTAAATTTTAAATTAGTACCCTAAATGTTACTAAACATGAACATGTTTTTTTTTATTAATTCATTTATACATAGCTAAATCAACTAATTTCTATTATATACCATAATAAAATTCTTATAATTTTGATATAACCAACTTATATCTAATCTAAAATCTATTTATTTTGCATAATTTCTATTATAACTATTGCTATTAGTGAAGATATTAATACTATTACAGTATTGGTACATAGATAATTATATATCAATTCTTATTATAATCTAAACAATAAAAAGAAAATATAGTTAACTATTTATTATAATTACTAGTTGGAATATTTCTATATAGTATACATAATAATAATTAAATAAACTTATGTACTTGATACCTTACCTTCACTAAATCGTAACCTCCTTTAGTTTTACTTTTGTTTTTCTTTATTTTATATACAAAATTTAGTTAATTTGGTTGGTTTATACTTTAAACTATATATATTTTAAATGGAACTTTACTAAGAGGTAGCAACATAACAACGTGGGATTAACTGGGATTAAAAAATATGTTGAAGTACGGCTAGAATACTTCAAGTTTGCTTAGAAGAATTTTTGTCTTTTATAGCAGGATTAAGTTATGCGAACTTCCTAAAAAAGTATTGTAAAGCAATATAAAAAAAGCTTTTATCAATTGTGTAACTGATCTACAAATGATGGTCCCTCCTGTTCGATCACGGTTTTAAAAAAAATAACTCAGATCGTTAAGGATCTAAGAAAAAATAACAATACAAATTACGGAGTTTGATTGTTTGATCAATAAGGTAATCGATAATGGGATCAGGGGTTTAATCAGCGAGTATTTAAAATGGGTCAATTCGATTTTATTTACCGGTAATTTACTCTTTACTTTCGATCGGGTTTTTTCGATATCACGGGACAAGAGAACTATTACGGCAATTCTATTATAACGACTTTTATATTTTTAAGAGAAATAACTTCTAGAGATAACACTTCCACTCGAATTTCGAAGGTAATACCCTAAATCTTTGGTTGAATGTAATTTTTATTAATATTTGCTAATATATTCGTTGTTTTTTATTGATCTCATGTTTTTCTTTTTATCACGGGTCACCTGTGGGTCAACCCGCGGGTTGACCCACCTGTTTTCACTGATCTGTCACTACCTGACCTGGGTCACCCACCCACCCGCGGATGACCCGGGTGATACCCACCCGGGTCAATTCACTAAAAACAAGCGTTGGGAACAGTCTATTTCTTTATCTAAAGAGGATCATCTTTTCAAAGATGGGCTAGCAAATCTCGATCACAGAAATTGTTGAACTTTTGGATATTTTGTGCAAATTGGCAATAAAGAATGTTTTACAGCATGTCTTTATACATGTTATGATCTTGCCCGTCCTGATATGGTCTTGGAATTGACTTGGAGGTACGGTCTTTCTGATTTTGCTATGCCATATTTAATTCAAGTTATGTGTGAATTTTCTTCCAAGGTATGCCTTTTAAACATGTTTATTCAATATTTATAAATAATGTTATAAAAATTAACAGTTGTTAACCTATTTAGGTTGATATGTTAGAGAAGGCTAATATTGAAAGAACAAACGAGAATAGGAACGCGAGCAGAGTGAAAGTGGCTAGTATAAATTTTTGTTGTATGTTCTTAAAGGGCATTGGTTTTGAAAAATGTTAAGAACATGTCAAATGATTTATAAGATTATATTTTGATGCAATTTTCAAAAGTTCACACGTTTATTTCATTTGTACTAAATTGTTGCATTCACTTCTAGAAGCCACTATGATGACTCCAATTGGGTTCGGGAACCAGCTAATGATCACATAAGGTTCAGGAATAGGGATGCAACCAAAATCTTTCTTTTTAACTTACGATATTAACACTATCACCTCTAAAAAATGATACTTCTTTAAAATAGTTCAAATTCTACTACGTAATTTGAGGTTGGGAATCGAGATTTATTTTCATTTACATAATGAACATTATCTAAAAAACTGATAGTTAATGTAGTCTGTATAACATTCAATTTGATAAAAAAATAATATTGAGTCTTTACACAATTTACCATTTTTTATTGTTGTCCCCTCTCAAATTTACAATAATATCTTATTATCATAAAAGCTATATGTCATATTGCTGTAATGCCGTAGCACTATATAATTATTGTCTGGAGCGATACGATGCGTTGTCTGTATGTTCGCTTTGATTTGTCATGACACAAGTATGACATTTTTTACAGGGTAATCCCCGAAATTCCTGGTCGGAATGCATCGGCGGTAGGGTTAGGGTTAGCTACACTGGTCAGGAGCTATAGTAAAATTGTCAGCTGTGCACTTTTTATCTATGACTTCATTAGTAAAATTTTTAGTGATCTTGGGCAAAATTAATTAATTCCGGCCCATACGGATTGCCCTGTATGAATTCTGAAGCATAGCGGGGTAGCAGATTCTGTGTCAGACCAGTCATATGATTCAAAATTGGCCGATCAAACCAATCAACACAAAACAGCTGTTCGTATTTTTAGTTTCGGACATTAACAGCATTTGTTTTCCTAGAGTTATAACAATAAACAAGTCCACAGCAAGAATATAAACCATCTAAAAATTTTTCAACTGTTTAAATGTTTAAGTTCGTTAATGCCATTCTGCTGATGATTAACATAATTTAACCCGGAATTATAACTGATTAAACCTTACTATCAAAATATTAATCGTTTAGAAGACACTGATATTGTTTTATTTCGAATAACTTATTTTGTCTTCGTATCCATCTTTTGCTAGGATTATTTTAATGCCATTGTGTTTTCTCGTATCGTATAAGCGCGTAATAACGGGCAGGGGCGTTAATTCGAATTTTGCCTCGAATTTAGGCCGAAATTCGAATTACACCCCTGTGCGTTATTTCGCGCTTATACATAGCTTAATAAATAAATCGTTTAAAAAGATCTGGTTCTACAGTAGAAGGATTTTTAAACAGGTTCATAGATTATATTTATTCAAATGAGCTTTTAAAACAATATTTATGAAATAAAATGAAGTGATATTGTGTATGTAAAATAATAATTTTGAATGACTTCTATTATCCTATATCAACGAATAGTATTTTTTGCATAACAAGCGGTTTTACATCAACGTCATGCGTTACGTTCTAGTTTACGTTTCTAGATAGTTACAAAGTTATTTGACCTGAGAATGTACTGATGAACGAAGAAATTTCATAAGATTTAAGTTATTGTATTACATATATGAATCAAAATACCGGTACTAAAATTAAAAAAGAAAGTAGTAAATGAAGCGCTTCTTGAGTTTGACACTAACACGTATTTGAGTTTTGGCCATAAACCCAAATCAAGTAAAAATACCAATTCCCAAACTCAAACCAAGCAGTAATACAACTCTAATTTTTATATAAGTATCTCATAACAGCTTAGATCCAAAGACCTTAAAAAATTTTTTTCAAAAGTTAACCCGACCAAGTCATAAGAGCAGTCAACTTACAGTATTTATTAGAACTATGACCGAAAATAGGACATATGACTTTGGTAATTATCTCAGATATAGTAAAAATCCCGATTCCTAGACCCAAACAACATGCAGTATAAATATCATAATTCCAAAAAAAAAAAAAACAAAAAAAAACAAAAAAAAATTTTAAATTATGACCTTCACTTTACAAACTTAATCTTCTCTTTTTATGATTTAAAATTCTTTCTTCTTGATCTTCTGGACTTCTTCGAACAACCCCTACTAAATAATCGACTTGTATTAAAAGGTTTTTAATTTGTAGAAAGTTGTCTTCATCCATCTTTGAAAGTTTTTTGTTTTCTTCGATGAGATGAGCATTTTGAAAATTTAGTGCCATGATGTCCAAATTATTTTCATTTAATTCATTTTCCATTTTATCAATTTGTTGAAAGTTGTCTTCATCCTTCTTTGAAAGTTTTTTGTTTTCTTCGATGAGATAAGCATTTTGAAGATTTAGTGCCATGATGTCCAAATGATTTTCATTTAATTCATTTTCCATTTTATCAATTTCGTTTTCCATTTTATCAATTTTACTTTCCAAGGCCAAAACCTTTTGTTTGGATTTATTCCATTCAAATGACAAAAAGTCAATCTTAGTGTTAGAGGTAATTAACAACCGGTCCTTCTTATGTAAATATTCCGATAGGTTGTTGATGATATTAGATGTTTCTTGATTAAATTGCCCGCTTTCCTTGTACAGTATAAAAAATCAATAAATAAACTAGTTAATTATCGTTCTTATTAAGTAGTAATATTTTATTATGATAGTAGCATAACAAGCATAAGTTCCTTTTTTAGAATAAATAATACACATAACTAACATCTCTATCGAACATTAATAGAATTTATTCTAAGAAACTCTTTTAAGCTAAAAACATAGCGGACTCGAACCAAAGGTTTAGGTAGCTAACCAGTGATAATCATCTTCGAATGCGATCCCACTAGACTAACTACCCTCACAATTGGCTCCAGCGATAACCACCTAGTTAGATGGTCTCACGTAGAATAGCTCAAAAGTCTTGCTTGCTACTATTAAAAAATATATCTACCTGTTCAATATTGCTTTCTGTCTCCTCTCTTTCTTCAACTACTACATCTTCAACTACTATTTCTTCATTTTCCGGTTCAGTTCTACAAGTATAACGTTCGTGTCTCTTTCGTGCAAGCATTGTTTATGTGTACTATTTTTAGAAATAAGAGTTAGAGTTGAATACTCATATGGGCTGATTTTAACGATTTCCAGATTTGATCTATATATATTTGTTATAAACAAATTCTGACAAACATAAACGTGATATAAACAGGGGTCATGAACCCACGTGACATTTTCGTGTAAATCAACCAAACGGAGTCGCGAAATTTTGTTTACATGGATCAGCCCGAAGAAGTCAAAAAACAAAAAAAAATCAAGAACATAAAAAATGGCATCCTAAACCTATTTTGGGCCATTACAGCATTAATAAAAAATGTCGAGAAAGCAATTTTACCGTAAAATTGCTTTTCCTGACATTTTTTATTAATGCTGTAATGGCCCAAAATAGGTTTAGGATGCTGTTTTTTATGTTCTTGATTTTTTTTTGTTTTTTGACTTCTTCGGGCTGATCCATGTAAACAAATTTCGCGACTCCGTTTGGTTGATTTACACGAAAATGTCACGTGGGTTCATGACCTCTGTTTATATCACGTTTATGATTGTCAAAATTTGTTTATATAGATCAAATTTATTTATCACCTGGAAATTGTTAAAATCAGCCCATATGAGTATTCAACTCTAACTCTTATTTCTAAAAATAATACACATAAACAATGCTTGCACGAAAGAGACACGAACGTTATACTTGTAGAACTGAAACGGAAAATGAAGAAATAGTAGTTGAAAATGTAGTAGTTGAAGAAAGAGAGGAGACAGAAAGCAATATTGAACAGGTAGATATATTTTTTAATAGTAGTAACCAAGACTTTTGGGCTATTCTACGTGAGACCATCTAACTAGGTGGTTATCGCTGGAGCCAATTGTGAGGGTAGTTAGTCTAGTCCACAAGCAATTTTAAGCAATATTGTCTTGTGAGGATCGCATTCGAAGATGATTATCGCTGGGTTAGCTACCTAAACCTTTGGTTCGAGTCCGCTATGTTTAGCTTAAAAGAGTTTCTTAGAATAAATTCTATTAATGTTCGATAGAGATGTTAGTTATGTGTATTATTTATTCTAAAAAAGGAACTTATGCTTGTTATGCTACTATCATAATAAAATATTACTACTTAATAAGAACGATAATTAACTAGTTTATATCTTTATTTTTTATACAAGGAAAGTGGCCAATTTAATCAAGAAACATCTAATATCATCAACAACCTATCGGAATATTTACATAAGAAGGACCGGTTGTTAATTACCTCTAACAAAAAGATTGACTTTTTGTCATTTGAATGGAATAAATCCAAACAAAAAGTTTTGACCTTGGAAAGTAAAATTGATAAAATGGAAAACGAAATTGATAAAATGGAAAATGAATTAAATGAAAATCATTTGGACATCATGGCACTAAATCTTCAAAATGCTTATCTCATCGAGGAAAACAAAAAACTTTCAAAGAAGGATGAAGACAACTTTCAACAAATTGATAAAATGGAAAATGAATTAAATGAAGATAATTTGGACATCATGGCACTAAATTTTCAAAATGCTCATCTCATCGAAGAAAACAAAAAACTTTCAAAGATGGATGAAGACAACTTTCAACAAATTAAAAACCTTTTAATACAAGTCGATTATTTAGTAGGGGTTGTTCGAAGAAGTCCAGAAGATCCGGAAGAAAGAATTTTAAATCATAAAAAAAGAAGATTAAGTTTGTAAAGTGAAGGTCATGATTTAAAAGTTTTTTTGGGGGGTTTTTTTTTTTGAATTATGATATTAATACTGCATGTTGTTTGGGTCTAGGAATCGGGATTTTTACTATATCTGAGATAATTACCAAAGCCATATGTCCTATTTTCGGTCATTAGTGTCATAGTTCTAATAAATACTGTAAGTTGACTGCTCTTATGACTTGGTCGGGTTAATTTTTGAAAAAAATTTTTTAAGGTCTTTGGATCTAAGCTGTTATGAGATACTTATATAAAAATTAGAGTTGTATTACTGCTTGGTTTGAGTTTGTGTATTGGTATTTTTACTTGATTTGGGTTTATGGCCAAAACTCAAATACATGTTAGTGTCAAACTCAAGAAGCGCTTCATTTACTACTTTCTTTTTTAATTTTAGTACCGGTATTTTGATTCATATATGTAATACAATAACTTAAATCTTATGAAATTTCTTCGTTCACCAGTACATTCTTGGGTCAAATAACTTTGTAACTATCTAGAAACGTAAACTAGAACGTAACGCATGACGTTGATGTAAACCCGCTTGTTGTGTAAAAAATACTATTCATTAATAGAAGTCATTCAAAATCATTATTTGACATACACAATACCACTTCATTTTATTTCATAAATATTATTTTAAAAACTCATTTGAATAAATATAATCTATGAACCTGTTTAAAAAAATCCTTCTACTGTAGAACGAATTATTTATTAAGCTATGTATAAGCGCGAAATAACGCACAGAGGTGTAATTTCGAATTTCGGCCTAAATTAAGCTTAATTCGAGGCAAAATTCGAATTAACGCCCCTGCCCGTTATTTCGCGCTTATACGGTATGAGAAAACACAATGGCATTAAAATAATTTAAAAACATCCTAGCAAAAGATGGATACGAAGACAAAATAAGTTATTCGAAATAAAACAGTATCAGTGTCTTCTAAACTATTAATATTTTGACAGTAAGGTTTAATCAGTTATAATTCCGGGTCAAATTACGTTAATCATCAGCAGAATGGAATTAACGAACTTAAACATTTAAACAGTTGAAAATTTTTTAGATGGTTTATATTCTTTCTGTGGACTTGTTTTATTGTTATTATAGGAAAACAGGTGCTGTTAATGTCCGAAACTAAAAATACGAACAGCTGTTTTGTGTTGGCCAATTTTGAATCATATGACTGGTCTGACTAGAGATGGGTTTCATGCGTGCGCATGATTCCTCAATCATGCGCATGAATGTGCATTAATGCGCATGTTTCCGAATCATGCGCATTTTATCCCATCAAAATTTTATATAGAAAAATTAAATATAAAATAAGTATAATTAACATTCTAATCTATCTATATACTTCAATTCTGGGTCTGTTCGAGATAACATTTTTGATTGGTCTTATCCGAAAAATGTGACCTAAATGTAGGAAAAATAACAGAAATACGTATATGATTATTATCATGGTCGAGTAATTATTATCATTCGAGTAATTATTATATCATTTTTAATGCCCTTATTAACGCCCTTAAACAACACAAAATCGTGAACGTGAATTTTCCAAATTTACTTTTGTTGTTTGATGCCTAATATTTACAAACTAATTTGGGCTAAAAAAATTCACGAAATTTGAAAACGTTTTGTATAATGGTCTCTAGTTCAAGAATAAGTGCAAGTGCAAGAAAAAGTGCAAGAACACTCCACTATAGATAAAACATATGATTAATAAAAAAAAACAGTGAATATATTAGCGAATATAAAAAAAGTTACATTCAACCAAGAATTTTTTGTCGGAATTTTTGCCGTTCAGATTATCTGATAGTCAACAGTGATTCGTAGTTTTATGTCGATCTACTAACTAATAAAATTACGGTTATTAATGTTCAAAAGATAATCAATGAACTAAAACTAATATAGCAATATAAGGTTTTCTCTTTGAATACTTATTTTAAAAATTGGCATTCACTAATAAAACTAAGCGGCATACTATCTGTTATTGGAGTAATGAGCTTTTGTAGCAAACTTTTTATAGTTAGCTTATACTGGTTCAAACTAACCCACTATATATTGCAATTACTGGTATAGCGAACAAATTTTGTACTGTTAATAGAATTTTTATAAAAACTCATGATAAAAATCACAATAATTCTAATAAAAACTGGCTCAACCATACTGAGATATAGTGTGAATTCTGTGGCAAAATTTTATATTAACATAAATTTAATGCAAACTAACTCAGCCATATACTGTAGTTAATAGAATAGTATGTTCAGTAACAGAATTTATTTGTGACGATTCAATGCAAACTAACTCAGCATATTTATGAATATTATATGCAAATTTACAGATTTTAACTAAGATTCTAAAGTTTTATACAAAGCTCCCGTGACAGAGCCACGGGTCAGGTGTCAAATTATATAAGATAAGCAACGATGAAGTTTACAATTAGCTAATTTGTAAAAATTTATATTTTAGCCAAAATCTGATTAATAATCAATATGTATTAGATATATTATCAATAATAAAGATAAAAATTAAAAAAATTTTTTTATCATGCGGTATCATGCGCATTTTATTATAAAATGCGCATTTTTCCCATCTCTAGGTCTGACACAGAATCTGCTACCCCGCTATGCTTCAGAATTCATACAGGGCAATCCTGGTCGGATGGGCCGGAATTAATTAATTTTGCCCAAGATCACTAAAAATTTTACTAATGAAGTCATAGATAAAAAGTGTACAGCTGACAATTTTACTATAGCTCCTGACTGGTGTAGCTAACCCTAACCCCACCGCCGATGCATTCCGACCAGGAATTTCGGGGATTACCCTGTAAAAAATGTCATACTTGTGTCGTAACAAATCAAAGCGAACATACAGACAACGCATCGTATCGCTCCAGACAATAATTATGTAGTGCTACGGCATTACAGCAATATGACATATAGCTTTTATGATAATAAGATATTATTGTAAATTTGAGAGGGGACAACAATAAAAAATGGTAAATTGTGTAAAGACTCAATATTATTTTTTTATCAAATTGAATGTTATACAGACTACATCAACTATCAGTTTTTTAGATAATGTTCATTATGTAAATGAAAATAAATCTCGATTCCCAACCCCATATTATGTAGTAGAATTTGAACTATTTTAAAGAAGTATCATTTTTAGAGGTGATAGTATTAATATCGTAAGTTAAAAAGAAGATTTTGGTCACATCCCTATTCCTGAACCTTATGTGATCATGAGCTGGTTCCCGAACCCAAATGGAGTCATCATAGTGGTTTCTAGAAGTCAATGCAACAATTTAGTGCAAATGAATAAACGCGCGATCTTTCGAAAATTACATCAAAATATAATCTTATAAATCATTTGACATGTTCTTAACATTTTTCAAAACCAATGTCTTTAAGAACATACAACAAAAATTTATGCTAGCCACTTCGCGTTCCTGCTCTCGTTTGTTCTTTCAATATTAGCCTTCTCTAACATATCCACCTAAATAGGTTAACAACTGTTAATTTTTATAACATTATTTATAAATATTGAATAACATGTTTAAAAGCATACCTTGGTAGAAAATTCACGCATAACTTGAATTAAATATGGCATAAGCAAAATCATAAAAACTGTACCTCCAAGTCAATTCCAAGACCATATCAGGACGGACAAGATCATAACATGTATAAAGGCATGCTGTAAAACATTCTTTATTGCCAATTTGCACAAAATATTCCAAAAGTTCAACAGTTTCTGTGATCGAGATTTGCTAGCCCATCTTTGAAAAGATGATCCTCTTTAGATAAAGAAATAGACTGTTCCCAACGCTTGTTTTTAGTGAATTGACCCGGGTGGTTATCACCCGAGTCACCCGCGAGTGGGTGGGTGTCCCAGGTCAGGTAGTGACAGATCAGATAAAAACAGGTGGTTCAATCGTGGGTTGACCCACAGGTGACCATAATAAAAAGAAAAACATGAGATCAATATAAAACGTTATATTGCGCAAATATTGTCACGGGGTAAACGTGATATATCGGATGATCATTTAAAGTACACTGCGCCACGTTTCAGATGACAATCAATCATGCATATCGGCAATTCACAATCGATCTGCATACAATTAATCATGCATAATCGATCATACACGCTCAGGGTTCGGCTTATGGCAGAATGATTACACTATCGTATAATACGCATATTGTGATAGCATCGTAGATAGAGTATCGTACGATTTTAGTCTCGTAGTTTCCATAATGTTCTATAGTTTTAGATTAGAAATTCCCATAACATTTTTTAAAGTATAAAAGAAGGTTGTTTTTGGTTCTTATTCGAGTCAGAAAATCTTCGGATTATCTTATATCTGAACTTCATATATAATTATAAAGTCAGATTACCCTCGTATTCCCCTTATATTTATAATAAATCATGTTAAATCACCAAGTCACGCCTCTGGCGAGTCGCCTTCTTGTAATCTTTTGTATAATAAAGTGAAGGATTGTATGATTCTCCCTGTAACAATATTAAGAAAAATTACATTCCACCAAAGATTTAGAGTATTCCCTTCGAAATTCGAGTAGAAGTGTTATTCTAGAAGTTATTTCTCTTAAAAATATAAAAGTCGTTGTAATAAAATTGCCGTAATAGTTCTCTTGTCCTGTGATATTGAAAAAACCCGATCGAAAGTAAAGAGTAAATTAATAAAATCGAATTGGCCCCTTTTAAATGATTACTGATTAAACCCCTGATCCCATTGTTGATTACCTTATTGATCGAACAATCAAACCCCGTAATTCATTAAGTGACTTAACGATCTGAGTTATCTTTTTTAAACCCGTCATTTGTAGATCAGTTACACAATTGATAAAAGCTTTTTTATATTGCTTTACAATACTTTTTTAGGAAGCTCGCATAACTTAATTCTGCTATAAAAGGCGAATAGTCTTCTAAGCAAACTTGAAGTATTTGGGCTGTACTACAACTAGTGAATTAACTCGACAAAAAAATCGTTGATCGATGATTGATTAAAAAAATTTTTCAATGATCGATCAAAAATCGATTATGTTATTTAATCGAGTATAATCGATTAAGCATATAATTTATAAGCTTGAGCATATATAATCGATCAATCATTGGGTAATTATTGATTGATTATCAAATTAAAAATTAGGCAGCTGTGTAACTTTCATGACTCTGATTCCTTCTTAACAACAGCTATACGTTCTATAGACTGGAACTTAATTACTGGAGTTATAAAGAATTAGTATTACCCGGTGTAATGCTTGTCTGCATCATATATTTAAATAAGAACATTATTGAATATTTCGTTGTTTATTATATTTATTTAATAGATAGATATTAATCAATTGCGCTTTAAACTTATAATAATTATTATACAGGTTATAGAATTATGCCTGTGACTTTACGCAAGTTGTAGAGTATTTCGGCACTGATTTTTAATGAGATTGCTACGAAATTTTAGATTCATATCAAAATTCAATGCCAAAATATATTCGTCAAAACTGAAATAGTGTCTATAACATGTATAAGTCTAATACAATTTCAAAGTTTCTTTTAAATTTCATATTTTCACCGTTCCTGGTTTGCGCAACTGCATTGCGCAGCTACTTAATTAACAATCATATCAAATACGTACATACGTACGTACGTAATCATTACACAGGTGACTACGTAACACCATAGAGAGATTTTGTGATACCATAAATAATTATGATATGAGGTACGAAAATGATCAATAAATTTATATAATTTCATGAAAAGCGCCGGAGGTGCTTTTGTTGAAATTTGTAGAATCATGATTGAGAAGCGAAGTCACCGTAGGATTGAAGCTGGTGGGGTTATTCCTTTCCTGCTGAAGCAAGCTGGCTTTAAGTAAAGAAATGTGCCTAAAGTGAAGAAACGATAGAATAAGTGTCTTCATCTTGGAGCGAGTTGGGTGGGTCACGCGAATTTAAGTTCAAGCACCTGCAGATCTGGCTATGTCATCACCAATTCTTATACTTACTTGAACCTTCCAATTCGTAATTCCATGCATTATACCTAGTGCTCGGCACAATCAACCAAAATTTGACAGTCAAATACTTGTGACAAGTCGGACACCAAATGATCCAATACTATATTTTGTTTTAGTTGATCTTGATTGTGCCAAGCACTAACTATACTATTGCTGTCATTGATCTTCCCAAGCCGTCCCTTCTTCTACACCATTTTCTGATTATCACATGTGATGTTCTTACCTGTAATGGTGTTTTTGAGGCGAAGGCTGTTCTACTTTTCGATCAAGTGATATCCTATCACTTCGCACGAATAGGAAATATTACGTTTAATCTTCTGTTTGGTAAATAGCGTGATGGATGGACATTTTATAGAGGTAAGCCTAATTCGGGTATACGAGAGTTACCCTTTTGTATGTTTATAAAGACTAATTTTTATTTATTTCTCTATCATACTTTTCTATTTTTAATTAATCAATAACTAATTATTCCATCATCGATACTAAAATCACACCATATTGACATCTGATTCCAATTTGACCCTTACGATCTTATGACACTGATGTAAGTCACTCATATCGTTTTTCATATTACCTTTTGCTGACCCGATCCTTCATTTTTTTTCAAAACAATGCGACAATTATTTAACAATTAATATATTAGGAGGTTTCAGACTAAGGTTCAGGATTCTAATTCGAATTAAATTAGTGACGTATTTGTTTAAAATAAGTGATCTATGGATCCTATTTATTTTTACTTGTAAGCTTTTTTATATAATAATAAGTAATAAATATATACTAGAGTTTTTTAAAAAAAATTTAAATGATGATATAAAGAATTTTTAAAAAACTTTAAGCGATGATATATTAAAGATTTTTTTTAAAAAAAAAAATTTAAGCGATGATAATTATTAAAAAAAAATTTAATTAATGATATATTAATTTAAAAAAAATTTTAAGCGATGGTTATAATTCTTTGAAATTTCAAAACAGAAATAGGACTCAAACTTCAAAATAAGTTAACTCTGAAACCCCATTGGTCATTTGATGCACAATCCCCATTAAAATCTTATATTTTTCTAATCATATTAAAAATATTTTGATCGATCAAATATATACTTATTTGATCAATTAGTATAATTGATCATTGATTGACCTATTGTTGCTCAAGCCTATTAATTGGTGCTCGATCATTGATCTAAGTCGATCAATGATCGAGTATCATATAATCGAGTCAATTCACTAACTACAACATATTTTTTAATCCCAGTTAATCCCATGTTGTTATGTTGCTATCTCTTAGGCCGTTTGAAGTTAATTTTTTGGTTAACATCACCCCCTCCCCCCAATGGTCCCTCTGGCTCCCGGGTAAAATGAACATATAAAAAAAAATAAAAATAATGAAATATTATCATTATTTAGAAATCAAATTCAATATATAAATTCGATTTATTACTTCGTGCATGATATTACTAGTTACTAGTAGCTGACATATGTACGAACGTACGTACTTAGCTCTATATATGGGGGTCGTCTAAAGCGAAGCAGAATCACGTGATATCTGACTAATCAAATTAAGAATTTGATGATCTTAGGCAATTTTGCTTATGTATTATATTACTACCTAAAACCCATTTGAAGTTAAGCTTTCAGTTAACAGCACCCTTTCCCTTCCTCTTTGATGTCCCCAGTAAAAATTAAAAAAATAAATACTGCATAACCACGAAACAACTCAATGGTTGTGGTTTCAAATTTCGGCCTAAATTAAGATTAATTCAGGCTGAAACTCGAAATAACTCTGTGCGTTATTTCGCGGTTAAAATAAAATAATTTAATGGCTATCTGTTTCATATTTGTACTAAATTTAGTACAATATAAAAAAATATTTTTTGAGCCATCTATTTAATAAATTTTATTCAAACTTTACTCAAATAAATGTTGATATTAGACTAAACTTTGTGTACAATTTGAATAATATTTATTAATAAAAATTTTTTATAAATTAGTTTTAAAACTATTGTTTTTTTTTGAAAATTTTCTGTACTTAATTTAGTACAGTAATAAAAATTAATTTTGCTAAAAATTTTTGATAAAATTGTAAAAATATAAAATTTTTAGATTATATTGGTTCTAATTTAATTGTAAAAAAATTATTTTATTTAAAAAATAATTTTTTAAAATAGTTTATATAAGCCTGTTTTATGGTAATACAAGTCTAAATATAGTTAGTCTATTACTATATTTGTATAGTAAATCATATGTTTTTATTAATAAATTTTATAAAAAAATTGTTAAACTTAAATTTCTTATAACTTTTTATCTACTGATCCAATTTTAATGATTTTGCTACTATTAAAATCAGAAAAGCTAGCTCTACAACATATTAAAATATAAAAGAAATTTAATCAAAAATTTTACTATTTATATTTTTTTTTAAAAAATTTGACTAAAACTTTAATATTAAAAAAATATCTAAATAATTTTATTATTTCTAATATATTGTATATTAATGTAATATATTAAAAATTTTATAATTAATAATTTATTTAATTAAAATAAGTTTTAGAATTAAATATACTATAGTTTAAATAATAAAAATAAATAAAAAATAAATAAAATATATTTTAGTTAAATTTTTTTAAAACTTAATTATTGAATTTTATATTGAATTATTATATAAATCTTTAAAAATCTATAACTTTTGATCCACTAATCCAATTTAGATAATTTAACTATCAAAATGAGTCTCTCAATGAGATAATCATTTTGATAGTTAATCATTTAAATTGGATCAGTGGATCAAAAGTTATAGGCCTTTTATTATTAAAATTGTAATGTTATACAAGAACATATTAGTACTTTATTCAGTACTATAGCTCTTTTTTTAATATAATAACTTTAAATAAAATTTTACAGACTTTTTTGTAATTGTTATACCAAGTTACTTGTTTAATAGCACAAAGCAACAAGTGATTTTAATTAGTTAACTTTTACAAAAACTAAAAATTTTTAGATATTTATTAATTTTTTTAAAAAATTAAACAAATTTGAATTTTTTTAAAAAAATATTAAATCAAAAAATTATAATACATTTTTTTAAAAAGATGTTTTATATATACTCAGTTATTATATATATTTTTTTGATTGCTTATTAATATGTAAAAATTTGAGTTATTGTATTTAATTAAAGTATATAAAAATGGTATATTATGTTTAATAAAATTATCAATATACAAAATTTTTTTAAACTTGCAAAATATAACTTTTGTTGAATTAGCTAACTTTTAAATATACCAAAATAAAGTATAAATATATATTTATATATTATATAAATTTAATTTAAAGTTAATAAGAAAAATTTTTCAAAATTTAAATTTTATAACTGTACTAAATTCAGTATTTTGTACTAAATTTAGTACAGCAAATGGATAGCCATTAAAAATAAAAAATGAATTAAAAAAAATAAAAACTTAAAAAATAAATAAATAAATAAATAATAATAAATAAAGCTAAAATTTTAATTCCTATTTGCTGTTCTCTCATATGTTTTTTTCAGTTTGCAATAAAACGATTCAACAAAAAACTGCTAAATAAAGAGCTTCCGAAGTGCTTTTTGTACGATTGTGAAGAGCTAGAAAACTAGTATTAACGAGAAGAAATATTTAACTAAATATTTAGCTTTTATGAAATCATTCGGGACAAAATTTGCTCGACCAATAGGAATTTGGAAAACCCAAAATTCCAATCTGTGATTGCTGCATACATACTTTAAAATGATGCAAATCCGATCCTAGATCACGAGAATTTTGCCTGTAAAAATTGTACATACGTACGAAGTTCTTTTTATCAGATAAAATACTTTTTATAATAAATTAATTATATACCGATATTTATTTATTTTTGCTCCTTTCTTTTATAAGAGGAATGTAATGTTAAGGCCGTTTGAAGTTAATTTTTCAGTTAACATCAAGAAAAATGAACAGCCAATCAAAACGCTGAATGACTCTCACCAGTCACCAACCAATGAAATTGCTTCATTTTTATATGTTCATTTCATATGTTTGTTTCATTTTACCCCCCCCCTCCATGAGTCCTAGAAAAGTGATGTTAACCAATAAATCAACTTCGAACGGCCTTAGTAAAGTTCCATTTAAAATATATTTAAAACAACCAGATTAACTAAATTTTGTATATAAAATAAAGAAAAACAAAAGTAAAACTAAAGGGGGTTACGATTCAGTGAAGGTAAGGTATCAAATACTTAATTGATGATCCGGATAAGATCGGCACTATTACCATATTGGGACAATAGTAAATTTTGGGGATAAGTACAATATAAATTTTTATTATATGCAGAAATCTGAAGTCGGTCCAATGTAAAGTATTTTTTTTATTAAGTTAACAGTTCATGTCAATTAATTGAAAGTTGTAGAGCACAATAAGACGCATCTAATGGTGTTTAGATCATTCAAATCGGCCTAGTGCACACTGAGATATCGTTAAAAAACGATTGGCCAACTATATAAAATTTCTAGTTTGTTTACATAGAATTTTATATAGTCGGCCAATCATTTTTTGGCGATATCTCAGCATACAGTGAGTAGAATTGAATGATTTAACTACCATTGGATGCATCTCAGTAAGCTCTACAACTTTCAATTAATTGACATGAACTGTTAACTTAATAAAAAAATACTTTTCATTGGACCGACGTCAGATTTCAGCATATAGTAAAAAACATAGTAATATCCCCCAAATTCTAATATAAAAATAGTGCCGATCTTATCTGGATTAGCAATTAAGTTTATTTAATTATTATTATGTATACTATATAGAAATATTCCAACTAGCAAATTATAATAGATAGTTAACTATATTGTTTTTTTTTATTGTTTAGATTATAATAAAAATCAATGTATATTATCTATGTACCAATACTGTAATAGTATCAATATCTTCACTAATAGCAATAGTTATAGTATAGAAATCATGCAAAATAGATGGTTGGGTTTTATATTAGATATAAGTTGGTTATATCAAAATTATAAAAATTTTATTATAGCATATAATAGAAATTAGTTAATTTAGCTATGTATAAATTAATTAAAAAAAAAGGCATGTTCATGTCTCAGTAACATTTAGAGTACTAATTTAAAATTTAAAAATTTAATATTCTTTCATGTTATTATTATTATTTTTATTTTTTTTCACAATTTTAATCAAATTTTTATTTTTAAAATTAATTAATTGATTGGTTATCACTTATTAGAGCTTTCATAAGTGATCTGCAGTTTGTGTAACTGAAGACAGTCGCCTATTTCATAATTGTAAGATCTGATTACTATCATTATCCAAAAATTACTTAATATTGTTAAATAACTTAATGATCAATTTTAATTTTGTATAGTATAATCCTACAAGTCTTAAAACCCAGAAAATAAAAATAATTACACATAAAGGCAGCATGACAGAAATTCTATATATGCATAAGTGTTATACAGAATTTTTATATATAATAATTATATAAAAAGCAGATGTGTCATATAGTTACATATCAAAGGAATCATCCATTCTTTATAAAACTTTGCAAGACCATTTGTTAGATGTATTGCAGGTGAATTTTAGTGACCTATTACTTGAGATTATTGAATTTGCAGGACTTATATTGAGGCAGTTTTTTTATAACAGGTAACAATATATAAATAAAATTATTATTATTTTTTTTAATATTTTAGTAACAATTCAGAAAAATGAGTTAGCAGTTTTGTTATTCTTTCTTAGTTGTCTTATATTTGAACTGTGTAAAAGATTTCTAAAGTTCATGACTTTTATAAGGTGTAATTTTTGTAATAAGCATTAATATATACATACTGTATTCTTTTTTAGTACAATTATGAAAGGTTATTATGTTAAGTATTAACAATATAGCAATATTGCACTTTCTGTATTTTTTATTTTATATTTTTTGCATTTACAAATCTTTTACTTTAAAATATTTAGGTTCTTTATAAGTTTAGAAATTGTATAATTTATAGTTTATTGTAGTTTGCTATGGTGTACTATAGGGTTTGTAGGTGCATATACATAAACATACTTATAACTATAAAATAAGTATAATATATATTGTATTAACTAATAACAATTGTAATTATAAAATAAAAAGAGTCCTCCAGGTTGATAGCATAGCGGTTATGCTCCGAGGATGCAAATCAAAAGGTTGCCAGTTCAATTCCTTCCAAAGGCGAAATACAAGAGCCAGCCAGTTAGCTGTACAATGTACCTAAATGGGCAGCTGTTATTTCAAGACTTTGTGGCTGTGAAACGAATTGAGTTAGAATCCTGATTTGGAAGAACCGAAGTCACAAGATGTAGTAGAAAGATCTTTGCCTGCGAACTTGGGGGCACCTAGCATTGGTTAGGATTCGGGGGTCAACGTTCTCTCAAACTATAAAAATCTGGCACTCAGGCGCCGGTGCAGAACATCGCCTGCAGGGACCTTCGAGGCACCTGGGGGTTGTCAGATCATAATTATGACCTCTCCGGAGGATCTCCCGATAAAGGTTACGGCTTGGTATGGCTAGTCGAAGTGGGGGTTGGGGTTCATGGCGGGAACTCGATAGTTGGGGACAGGACCCCTGAATACATTTATATCACATTATTCTTTTTATATCACCTTTGGTTGTACACTTAATAATACAATTTCCTAAAAAACATAAGCGTAACCGTACAATTTTGACATTTTAATACTAGTAAACATAGTAGATATCACTTCAATTATCATGACGAACGTTTTTTATAGTCTATTCAGGGGCCCTTTGGGGACTAGATACGAACCGTAAGCTGGGATATTGAGTCTGGCGAGATGTTCGAAAAAGGAAAAAAAATATAGAATAAAATGAGTACTTTACTATTTCTCATTATATATATAATTATAATAAAATTTGCAATGAAACAAAAAAAATTACTCTTGGGTATTTCAAGTTAAATATTAACAGAATTAATTTTTTAATTGAATTTAGATCTATGTTATATATATATATATGACCAAATTTTAGATATTATACAAATAGAGCATTTCTATTTGTACACGAGGTGTTTGAACACTGTACTATACAAATTATATAGAAAAATGCAGTATGCAGGTTATTTTTTGTACAACAAATATAAAGAAAAAATAAAAATTAATTGTATCTTAAAATTTTGCTTAAGAAACAATCTATGGGTTCTAAGAAAAAAATTTTGGTATAAACTATGCCCCCTGCCTATTCCAGTTCTTACTCTAACTCTAATATTAATTAAATTATTTTTAACTGACGCATAACGAAAGTCATGCTTAGGTTATTATCGCGAGGATCTTCATATGTAGCAAAGCCCCAAAGATAGGATTATGAAATTGCTATTTATGGTTAGTTAGGGAATATGATGGAAATAAAGGAAATAAAAAAGGATAAGAAAGTATTTTTGGAACGATAAGTGCTTTTTTTTCGCTGCCTGACTTTAGTCTGGCTCTTTCGTGGGTGCCTCACTTCGAAATATAACACAAAACAATGATCTAATAATAATCTTTGAACTTCTTGTTAACAAAGATTAATATAATCATTAAAGTTGGTTAATAACCAAATACAAAAATAGTTAAAAAACATTAAGCAATTGTCAAGATACAGATCCTTGTACTTTTGTAATGAATTGGGAACGAACTTCAAAAAAAAAAAAAAAAAAAAAAAAAAAAAATGAATTAGTCATTAATTTGTCGGAATGATTTACAAATAGAAGAAGTGAAATTGTAGTCGTTAATTTGTCAGGATGATTTATCAAATCGAAGAAGTAAAAATTGGAATCATTCGAATCACTTAAGAAAAAAAAAATATATATTTGATAAACACATGGGGTGACAAAAACAAAGAACGAATCTGAGTAATCAAGTCTGGGGCCGCCGACTATGAGTTAATAAACTTCCGTATATGGCAATGAATAACCCATTAAAGGTTGCACAAACAATGGCAAATGGGAAAAAAAATTTTTTTTTAATTAATTACAGCTATCAATATCATATTGTCGGCTGATCTGCAGCGTGCAAGCGATAAACCACCAACCAGCACCAAGCCACAAACTTGACGACTTACGAAGATTCCCATAGCTCGTGTCAATTCAATTGTGCACAACTCACACCTAATGTAAAGGCATTCAGCGAACAACCCGAGTTCTGGTTACCAGACCAGATAATTCCAAATCGGAGAGTGTATGAAATACCTTCTGAAAAAAAAAAAAGAGAGAAGAGGAAAGGGGCATGGCCCAATATCCAAATTAAGGCAAAATGACTGCAAATCATGTGATCAAAAAGAGAAGCAGTCACACGATCAATGCTGCCACATCTTGTGTAGCGAGTTCATGCAGTGCTAACCTAATAAAGGAAATGATTGAAGGTTGAAAATTATATGCAAGTACATAGAAAATATGTTAGTAGTGTGTAAGAGACCGGGTACAATATCTGCAAGAGAGCTACAAAAAAAAAAAAAAAAAAAAAAAAATACAAATTCGGCGGATATTGAACTCGAATGATCTGGAACTTTGACCTACCAAATAGACGAACAAGTGATTCTACTATCTCTCTACCTGCACATTCTTCAATTCCACACTGCCGTTCTGACCAATATCAGTCATTACTTGCTTCACGATCATGTATTAATCACATGTTGATTGAAAAAAAAAATTATCTCTAGCCTAAAATAATGGACTGTCATAGCCAACAGTTAAAGGATAAAAGGAACAACAAGGGAATTATTTGTTGGTTATTGGTTATGGTTACGAATAAGGGATATGAGTTGAAAAAGATAATAAACAACCATTCGTATGTTCCTAAAAATTATGAATAATCCTAACAGAATGTATTGGATATTGTTATTGCAGAATTGATAGTATAAAGCATTTACATATTATCTAGATCTGCTAAGGCACATAATTCAATGGAAATTTGGAAAACTATCTATTAGCTATGGTGTTGTGGTGTTGTTACTAGTGATGTGCCGCATATAGTACAGTACAGTGCGAAAAAAAAGAATATTCTAGAACAAAACATAAACCTATTTATATCTAAAATTTTTCCTTATAAAACTGCCCTTTATTTCCTAAGCAAAATTATTCTTTGCAAAATTTTGTATATAAGATAATTTATATATTATATGTGTACTATACATATTTCACATACTATATGCACTGTACAACTATACATACTGTACGTACTGTGCTAAAAAAAAATTAGAATATTCTAGAACAAAGCATAAAACTATTTATATCTAAAATTTTCCCTTACGAAATCGCCCTTTATTTCCTAAGCAAAATTATTCCTTGCGATATTTTGTATATAAGATAGTTTATATATCATATGCGTACTATAACTATTTCATATACTATATGCACAGTATATGCGCTGTACAACTATACATACTGTACGTACTGTACGCTAAAAAAAAAAAAAAAATTCATGGCACATCACTAGTTGTTACGGAATTGGCATAGAAGGAAATTGGAAAAATTGGCACATTGTAATGGAAATAATGTTCAATCAGCATGGGTCTATCATGTGATCTTGATAAAGAACAAGATGGACGAGTGGAAATAAAATATCAATGATTATATGGAAACATTCCAACTAAGGAGAACCGGAGATATGAAGATGTAATTGAATAGATGCTATTTGATAGATTGCCTAAGTTTGTCAACTCAACGATTCTCTTTTTTCTGCCACTGTGTTGTTTCATAATGTCAATAAATAGATCCGAGTGAGAATAATAACCTGACGCATGACGAAAGTCATGCTTAGGTTATTATCGCGAGGATCTTCACATGTAGCAAAGCCCCAAAGATAGGATTATGAAATTGCTATTTATGGTCAGTTAGGGAATATGATGGAAATAGAGGAAATATAAAAGGATAAGAAAGTATTTTTGGAACGATAAGTGCTTTTTCTTCGCTGCCTGACTTTAGTCTGGCTCTTTCGTGGGTACTCCCACCCAGCCCTCCCAAAAAAAAAAAAAAAAAAAAAGAATGAATGAATAATTAAGGAAACAGAGGAAAGAAAAGTGCAAGGAAAAGAAAGAAAAGTGCAAGGAGAGGAAAGAAAAGTGAAAGGAAAGGAAAGAAAAGTGAAAGAGTAAAAAAAAGGGAAAGAGGAAAGAAAAATGAAAGAGAAAGAAAAAGAAAAGTAAAAAAAAAAAAAAAAACAGCCTATTGATATTAGTATATAGAAATGGGTAGTTTAGTAGCTCTACTTCAAAATATTATGATTTGGAAAGTATAACTTATTATATAATACTACTTTTACTGTTTATTACTTCTACAATGCACTAAAACAATTTTTAACTAAATGAGGTTTTATTAGAGAAATGAAAAGGAAAAGAAAAGAGAAGAAGAAAAAAGTGAAAAGAAAGTGAAAGAGAAAGGGAAAATGAAGGGAAAAGAAAAATGAAAGAAAAAAAAAAGTGAAAAGAAAATAAAGGAAAAAGTGAAATGAAAAAAGAAAGAAAAGTGAAAAAAAAAA
>QKWP01000941.1:94614-152925 GCA_003550325.1 Gigaspora rosea
TTTTTTTTTTTTTTTAAAAAAAAATTTACATTTGACTTGGAGCAGAATTAGAAGATTACAAGAGTAGGCGCAGAAGTAATAACAGGTTAAATGAAAACTGATCAGACGGCAATATTTTATTTTGCATTTTCATTGAATATAGTAGCTTGGAATTGGGCTGACCAACTTTGGAAAATTTGAAGGGGTAAATTTCAAACTTTTTTTGCAAGATACAATCGGATTTTTGTGGGCAATTGCAAGTTTTTTTTTTAATTTTAATTATTTTGATAGTAAAATGCTTTAAATCAAATTTTTACAAATAAATTTCAGTTTCCGGGTGCTTTATTTTAATTAAAAAAAAAACATTTCTCTTTGGGTCTGACTTTCCACGGTTTCATAAATGTAATTGTAGTATATGCCGTGATGCCACTAATTGATATCCCGGGAGGATACCAATAGTTTTTTAGCGATTGCTTCATTTATTGATGCCGTAGTGCATATCTAATCTTCATTTAAAGGGTTCCAGGTTAACTTCCCGAAGTTCATTTTTCTGATATACCATTTCACAGAAGTCGTAATACTAACAATCCATTTTACTAACAGGACATAATGGATTCATGTTATTCCACCAACACTCAATTCACCAAGTTTATTTCACCTACAATTACTTCGCCGACAGCTCATTTCACTGACACGTTTTTTTAAGAATTGCACTAACTTTAATTCTAATTCTAAACTAACCCTAACGACAATGACTGGAATTACTTTTCAGTGAAATGACTGTCGGTGAAATAAACTATCTGTGAAATAAACTGTCAGTAAACTAAGTTGTGTCTTGTTAAAAAAAAGGCATTTCGGGAAGGTAACTTCGAGAAAGTGAGCAACAATGCATTTAAGAATGCTTGAGACACGAAGAAATTCAGTTACTGTAGTACTAAAATAATTATAATTAATTGGGTATAATAATATAAAAATTGTAATAGATTTTTGGGTATTTCTCTTGATATAGTGAAGATTTCATATTTAATTATTATCTTTACTATATCGAGAGATTTTCAATATAGTGAATCTCTCAATATAGTGAAAAAATTTTTACAGCCCGAGGTCTTCACTATAACGAGAGTGACTTGTACTTCTCGGGAGTTCGTATCTCAAGCCATGCAGCTGCCTATAACCTCAGACATCTCTGATATATGTCATATTTTTTTTTAGCAAATTGCAGAAAATTTGGTCTGAGGTCCAAATTGAAGTTTTAGTTAATTTTAAAAAAGATTATATAAAGTATTTTGGCAAATTACAGCAATTTTATGCATATAATATTTTATTTTTAGCAAATTACCTGCATTTTGCAAGAATCATACCCAAAAATAAAGCTATCTCATTTTTTGTACTACTATGATTTTTAAAAATTTAAAATGCTTAATTTTGAATTTTTTTGATCAAAAAATCCAAAATTAAGCATTTTCATTTAAATTTTCAAGAAAGATAAAAGTAAATATCCCGGAATAATATATTTTTATGTGCTGAACAAGTTTTCTTAGAGCACAATATTAGAATCAATTAGTAAAATTTGGAGAATCATAGAATTTTTTAGTATTTTTTTTAATAAAATTATATAAAATATTATAATTTATACCCTGGGTCGGATAGCGTAGTGGTTAGCACTCCGGGGTCTTATTCGCAAGGTTGCCGGTTCGAGTCTAGTGGATGACAAAAACTGTGTTGGGGCCACGAAAAGTAAGGATCTATGATGAGGCGTCAAACATCTCTCTCATTTTCGGACTTGGTACTACAGCTATAACGAGTTGCGCGATATAGCTACAGAGGTTATGCGATATCCAGAAAAGGGGATCTGTTAAAGCCAGGTGCCATCATATGACTGAAAACCAATCAAATTGTAAATTTTGATCATCATGGATCAGCTTGACAAGACAAAAAAAATGAAAAAAAGTGAAAAACACCCAAAATACAAGAAACGAGTGTTTAAACCTGTCTCAGAGCATTAATAAAAAATGTTGGAAAGGCAATTTTACCTATAAAAACGTTTTAAACCTAACTTCTAGCTAACCCTTACCCTAATTTTAATTAAATAATAAAAAACATATAAAGGCATCTAGCTTTAATGGTCCCCCAGAAAAGGAAAAAAATCTGACAAGAAACGTCGTAAACATAAGAAGCATCCACTATAAAAAGGAACATTACGAACGGGAAATGAAAAACAAGAATACCGACTGAATTAGGAAGCTGGGCACCTAATTACACTACACCAACCGAAAATAGGAAGTGGCTCCCAGAGTAGATAAAAAAGTGCCAACCTATATAGCAGGCCGGCAGAGTATGTAGTTTATTAAAGCTGCCTATGATCCAAGAGGTACGGAGCACCAAAGTGTGGTTGGCCGGCTGGATTCAGCTGAGAAAAATGGACGATTGGAGAGAGGTATAGAGTAGTTAGGAAACCCTACTGTATATATAAGACCTTTGAAATAATGAGTTAATAAAAGAGCGCCAATAGCGCCCTTGGGTATACTACCAAGGAAATTTAAAAAAAAAATTATAATTCTCCAAATTTTACTAATTGATTCTAACATTGTGCCCTAAGTAAACTTGTTTAGCACATAAAAATACATTATTTTGGCATATTTAAGTTTATATTTCTTGAAAATTTAAGAGAAGATGCTTAATTTTGGATTTTTTGATCGAAAAATCCAAAATTAAGCATCTTCTTTTAAATTTTCAAAAAATATAAAAGTAAATATGCTGGAATAATGTATTTTTATGTGCTGAACAAGTTTTCTTAGGGCACAATGTTAGGATCAATTAGTAAAATTTGGAGAATAATAGAATTTTTTAGTATTTTTATTAATAAAATTATATAAAATATTATAGTTCTCCAAATTTTACTAATTGATTCTAATATTGTACCATAAGAAACCTTATTTAGCATATAAAAATACATTATTCTGGCATATTGTTATCCTATATTCACTTCTTCAAAGATATTAGGTAACTAGAGCGATCTTAGACAGTGAACACTTTGTGTAACCTCACTTTGTTACTGTGATATATCTAAGTCGAGAAGCGTTTTTTAATAAAACTTAAAAAAAGATTTAAGACAATTTGCAATTATGAAAGAGGCTACAATTAGAAGTATATAAGGATACTAATAATTGTTTAATTTATGTAATAAATAAATGTATTTATTAGTAAAAGAGTATGAAAACTTGATGTTGAACTTGGGGTCCACATCGGCTGCTTTTATACATTTTGTTTTTTCACAAATGTAACAGACTATATCTACTACATGTGTAATATATGCTATAACTACTATTAATAAAATATATAGTATATGTAATAGAAATATAATATATGAAATAAATAATATATATATAATAAATGAAATATATAGAATATATACTATAAATATGACATGTTTTAGAAGTAATATATGTAAAGACATTCGCGCAGAAGGTCCTCAGCCAATCAGATTGCAGATCCTATATTGATTGTTAATTGGTTCTGATTTTATCATCCAGTGATCGTATCAGGATGATCTATAGCTCGTTAGAACTGTCTCGATGAGCTGATTCGAATGGTAGTTGTTTAATTCAATTTGGATCGGTGGGTCAAAACTTATGATCACTTTTGTATAATTTCTATAGGTTAACAATATTTAATTTTATATTTCTTGAAAATTTAAGAAAAGATGCTTAATTTTGGATTTTTTTTTATCAAAAATCCAAAATTAAGCATCTTCTCTTGAATTTTTAAAAAATATAAAATTAAATATGCCAGAATGATGTGCTGAACAAGTTTTCTTAGAGCACAATGTTAGAATCAATTAGTAAAATTTGGAGAATTATAATATTTTATATAATTTTATTAATAAAATACTAAAAAATTCTATGATTCTCCAAATTTTACTAATTGATTTTAACTTTATGCTCTAAGAAAATTTGTTCAGCACTCAAAAATATATATATTATTTTGATTTATAAAAATAAATATGATAATTTAGTTTTTAGCAAATTACTAAAAATTTATATGTAATAATTGAAATTTCAGCAAATTTACTTGATTTTAGGAGTAGCAAAAACCTCCAAATTTATGCAGATCATTTATGACCTATATTAGAAATGTCTGGGGTCCTAGCTGCCTCTACCATATTGGATAAGTATCTCAAGCCTGCATACTGCCATAACTAGCTGGGTTCCTGCAACTTGGGGGCTCAGGATTTAACATTCCAAATTTGGTAATATGCGAATGACTGTACTTCTCTTTATGTTGACGAGGTAACTGGGCATGTTTTACAAATGGGCAGTCAAAAGTAGAAACCAAGAAAATTGGATGATCATGAGTTTGAGATAATTGGCAAAACATATTTTGTTACACAAAAACAAAACAAACCTAAAAATAACAATCCCGGATTATAAACCTGTTTGTTATTCAACTGATTGGCTAATTTTTTATAGATCTACCGATGAAAATTGTGTGACGTTAGATGTTGATCTATTTTTAGATTTTGCCGTTTTACCGGTTAAAAGTTTTTAAACGACTATAACCTTAAAATTTACTAATTAATTATGTTTTCATTATTAAATAAAAAAAATTCAGCTTTTAAAAATATATTTGATTAATCTAAAAGCTCATTTTTTAAAAAAAGATCAAATTCCTTGGTTTCTACTTTTGACTGCCCAAATGCTTCCAGTACTAGATATAGTTGGATGGCATCATGAGGCTTAGGAGAACTCTGTTACCACCACATGCACTTGTACCAGCTATACCTGTATTGGTGGTCCTAGCACTTCTTAATGTCCAAAGACTTCCATATAGGTACACCAGAGCCTGTTAGGTCTTAACATGTACATGCTCCATGCTTTCACCTTTCACTAGCTAGTAAGTTCCGTCTGCCCTTATAGGTTCATTCTAATTACCAGTACTCATATCCAATCCTTTTTTCAATCTTTACCGATCCCTTCCAGACTACCCAACTAGTTGGCCCAGAAGAATTGGTCAGCCCGGCTTTATGCGCCTGATGGACTTCCTTTCTTTGGTACCTAATTCTGAAATATAGATCCTTTTCCTCCAGTGCAACTCTGGCGGCCAGGTTGGTGCCCCTTCTTGCCATAGAGCTTTTTCCGTCCAGTTCTTTAGTTTTCAGTTGAAATTCCAGTTTTCTGTAGTACTGTTGAAAGATCTTCCTTACTTTCTTGCCTGGGACTTGCCAAACAAGTTTAAATTGTTCTGGTCCCTTGGATTTGTTTGTGTAACTTATACAACTGTACCGATACTTCCATTCAAGATGGTGGTACCAAGGTTACAGGTAATATACCCGACCGATCGATAAACAAATGTTACCATAATACAGGCCTATTTTCCAATTCGTATTTGAACTCTAGACCTGTCACTCAGGGGTGACAACCAGACAGCTTCTCTATGTCGCCACACTCTTTATATATTATATTGTTATATAGGTTTATTTTTTATATTATTATAAATAGTGAAATTTTTCACGATCTAGAAGCACTCTTTCCAATGATAACTTGAACCAAATTTTCTGACAGAAGAAAACAAAAAGTTTTTTGTTGGAGCATTGATAGTAGTCGCAGGACCTACGGTTTTTACAAAGGTCAACCTTTTCTGTCTAGAGGGACTCCTTTGATATATTTGGCACGCAAGCCAAAAGCGTTTTAGTACAAGATAACTAGCAGAAGGTGGCGCCCTTGTACAGAAAATTTTGGTGGAGTTAAAACACTTCTACTCCGTCGACAAAGTAACCTGGACGTTATAATGGGGAACAACAAAGAAATGAGTTTTCTGACTGCACTCTCCTTTAAATTTCTTACAAGTGATTCCTTGGTATTATTTCCCTCATCTTTCTGCTGTTTTTCTAAAATTTTCGATAAAAAGTGGCGATTTGGTTTACCCTTTCCAAACGATCAGCAGTGTTTATTTTCTAAATTCAGACGGACCCAGTAGAATGCAACCACGTGACGTGTTAGTTTACAAGTACAGTTTCGGTGCTACTCCATATGATATAGCTCAGTCGGATAGTTTAGGGATATCCGAGATTGGTTATATAGTCTGAAGGAAATATTAGATAAAGCGTAGCTTTTTAAGTAGAGATATACAATAGTTGCATTTGTTATATAATTTTTATTCAACCTACCACGAGTTACAATAGTGTTTTCCCTTTTCTTTTTTTTCATTGATTTTTGTTTTGTTTCTTTTGTTAGACTAGTCTTCGTGCTATACCATGTAGTTTTTTTCTTTTTTGTTTTCCTCTTCCATTTTTCATTTTTGTTCCTTTTTCTTTTTGTATTTTCATTTTCTTGACTTTGATCTTTTTTTGTCTACCCTCTCTCCTTATTTGTCCTTAGTAAATTCCTTGTTAGTTAAAGGAATATGAAGGAGAGAAGAAGCCATTTTGGTGTGGCACTTAGGCTAGTTTAACATAGCCTATAGTTTTTAGATTCGTCTTCAAATTAGTGCGGCAGGTTGTGCTTGGGCACCGTTAAGGCAGCCGGGTAATGTCAGATTTGCAAATTAGAAATAAACAAGTGTATTAACGTAGCAATATACTTAGTATCTTAATAAAATACTGGCGAAACTGCCTAAGTGAAAAAAATATATATATTATTATAAATATTTTAAACTACTTTCGTACTTCATTGTATCTAATTCTATTACCGGTACTATATACAAAAAACTAGCTCTACACCCTTATTTTCGCCCACCTCATAGTTAGCTATTATCTTCATTTCTTTGTTTTCTATTGTCTTTGCTTTGGCTATTTCTTTTGTTTTGGCTATAATCTTTGTTTCACTTTCTTTTTCTAAATACTTCAAAGAAGTAAAAAAAATAAAAAACCATTTCTTAGAATTGTTGGTATTCTTGCAAATTGCTGGAAAAATCTAGATATTTTTGCAAAGTGCTAGAGAAGTTAAAGCTGGTGTTCTTGCAAAGTACCAGAAAAGTTGCAAAGTATCAAAGAAGTCAGGAATAAATAAAATAAAATAAAATTAAAAAAATAAGTAAAAAAAAGGACAAACAAAAAACAAAAAGTGTAAACAAACTAATAAAAAAATAAATGAAGCCCCAAATCTTTATTTCTTTGAAGTAAGAGTTTGTGTTCTTGTAAATTTAGATATTGCGAAAGTTCTTTCAAAATGCCAAAAAAGTCTGTGTTGGTTTTTTTGCAAAGCACCTGGAAGTAAGGGTTCTTTTCTTGCAAAGTACCGGAATAAAATAAATTAATTTAAAAAAAACAAAAAACAAAACCAAATTATATTAAATGAAAAAATAAATAAAGTTCTAACTAAACCTTTATTTCTTTAAAGAAGTGTTCTTGGAAATTTAGAAATTGCTAAGACATCAGTCATGTGTTCTTGTAAAGTGTCAGAAGTTTGGGTTGGCTTGGCAAGGTTTCAAAAAGTTGTTTGTTTTTTTCAAAAGTGTTCTTGTAAAGTGTTGAAATAAAAATAAAATAAAAAAAATTAAAAAAATAAATAAATAAAAAAAAAATAAAAAAATCAAAATGAAAACAAAAAAAATGAAACAAAAACAAAAACAAAACGAAAATAAAAACAAAATAAAAACAAAAAAGTGAAAAAAAAACAAAATATAAGATTTAATTAGAGGGTTTTAAGAAATCAGCTGATTTTTTTTTTACTATAAGCCCACCTCACTACTACCCCACCCACCTCCACCTGATATCCCAATCAGCCAATCAAATTTTATGATTATTAAAAAGTTAGATATAATATTTAATAGTAAATAACTTTTGATCTACTGGGCCAATTTTGATGATTTAACTACCAAAATAATCCTCTCAATGAGAGGATTCTAGCAAGCCCAAAATAATTAAAATCTAATCACTGGATCCTAAGATTGGAATAGATTTGTGTTACTATAAAAGTTTTATAATTTATTAAAAAATTATAAACCATTTATAGTAACACAAATTTATTCTGATCTCTGGATTGTAATTGGATTTTTATGATTTTGGGCTTGCTAGAATCCTCTTATTTAGCTGATCATTTTGGTAGTTGAATTATCGAAATTGGCCCAGTAGATCAAAAGTTATTAACAATTAAAAATTAATATTCAATTGTTAATATTTTGATATATTGGGTCAATTTCGATGATTCAACTACCAAAATGATCAGCTCAATGAGAGGATACTAGCAAGTCCATCACTGAATCCTAAGATCGAAATAGATTTGTGTTACTAATAATTTATGAAAGAATTATAAACTATTTATAGTAACACAAATTTATTCTGATCTCTGGATCCTGTGATTGGATTTTTATAATTAAGGGCTTTTAGAATCCTCTCATTGAGCTGATTATTTTGGTAGTTGAACATTGAAATTGGCCCAGTAGATCAAAAGTTATTAACAATTGAATATTAATTTTTAATTGTTAATAATATTTGATCTACTGGGCCGATTTAACTACCAAAATTATCAGTTTAATAGGAGGTCTAGCAAGCCCAAATCATAAAAATCCAATCACATGATCTAGAGATCAGAATAAATTTGTAGTACTATAAATAGTTTATAATTCTTTAATAAATTATAAAACTTCTATAGTAACACAAATCCATTCTAATCTTAGGAACCAGTGATTAGATTTTAATGATTTTAGACTTGATAGAATCCTCTCATTGAGCTGATCATTTTGGTAGTTAAATTATTGAAATTGATCTAGTAGATCAAAAGTTATTAACAATTGAATATTAATATTTAATTGTTAATAACTTTTGATCTACTAGGCCAATTTTGACCAAATGATTAGCTCAATGAGAAAATTCTAGCAAGTCCAAAATTATAAAAATCCAATCACAGGATCTAGAGATCAGAATAATTTGTGTTACTATAAATAGTTTATAATTTTTTAATAAGTTTTGCTAACTTGCCCCTGGTGATGTAACTACCCTATAATTTACTAATCAGGTCGCAGGATCTTGTGTAACAAAATAAAGAAAATTTTATGAAAATTTAGAAAAAAATCAAAAAATTAATAATATCGCAAAATTTTATTACAAAAACTAGATTGGGCTATTAAATAAAAGTTTTTTGTATCTAATTTTGCATATAAATAATCAATCCATCCTCTAACTTAATATACCTATACTCTAACCCTAATCTTTAAAGAATAATTTTTTATATAAAAAACTTCTATAAAAATAAAGGATGGTTAAAATTTATAACTTTAACCAGGTGTTAAAATTTATAACTTTAACCAGGTGTTAAAATTAGTTAAATTCTTTTTAATAAACTATAAAACTTTTATAGTAACATATATCTATTTTGTTCTTAGGATCCAGTGATTAAATTTTAATGATTTTGGCTTGCTAGAATCCTCTTATTGAGAGGCTCATTTTGATAATTAAATCATTAAATTTGATCCAGTAAATTAAAAGTTAAATATTGTTAATAAATCTATAATTTTGGTGAAAAATAATTTTGTAACTTTGGCCAGAATTATAAAATTTTGGCCTGAATTATACCTGATACTTTAGCTAACCCACCCACCCCTCTGAAATCAGCTGATTTCTGGAAGCCCCCCCTTATAAACAAAAGATCTAATCTGATTTTATAATACAAAATTTAAACATCATTGAACTATTTTGAACTATTTCGAAAAATCAGTCTAATGTGAATCAGGTTGCAGATCTACTAATCTAGCTTGGTTTCCTAGTCCTAAAATATTTTAAAAAGGGTTTGAAATATTTTGTAATATATTTCAAAATATTTTAAAATTGCTTTCGAAATATTTCAAAAATTTGATATTTTGAAATATTTTAAAATATATTATAAAATATTTTGCTTATATTATAGTCGTAAGATCTTATATAAGATTATGCTATTATAAATTTGCTAATATAGAACTAAATAAACATAATGATATTTATAAAAATTATGCTTAACCTAGTTGAACTTATCTTGGTTAAGAAAAAGGTTCATTTAGCAAAAAAGAATATAAAACATCAAAATATAAAATGTATTAGTATATAACTAAAGATTGGAACTGGATATATCAACCCGGTTTCAAACCTGGGTCAACCTGAATTGTTAATAAATCTGGGTCTAATTTGAAGAATAGTCAACCCGGTTATATGAATACAACCGGTTATATATGAACCGGATGTATGAATACAACCGGTTAAATATAGGATGATCAGACTCAAATATTGGATATGTGAATTTACACCTATGTTTTGTACTTTTTTTTTGTTTTAAAATTCACTTTTACTAAAACACACCTATGGTAATTTGCACCTATAGTGGTTTTACACCTATGTATTATTACTAGGAAATGTGTAGCATTGTATCCGGAGCCTATAATTATCATGTTATAAAAACATGTATTTGTTTTTGTTACACTAAAGTACAAATTTAGATACACGTACGATCAGACATAAATTTTCAAAGTTATGTTTTTGATGCAACAGCTAAAAAAATCAAAAATGTAACTATTGATGCATTAGAAACGTAACTTTTGTATCACTATACATAAACCTTTAAAGTCCTCTGCTATGCTCCAGACAATTATAACATGATTCGGGTAAGATAATTTTAATATAATTTTTATTGTATATATTTTATTTTTAATAACAATCTATAATCTAACCATAACTACCCAACTATAATGAACCTACTGGAATGATGCAACAACGATGAACCCACCAGAACGACGCAACAAATGACAAATCTACTGAAACAATACAACAATATTGCCCGCCAGAATGATACAACAAACTGTGAAATCACAAGCTGAGAAAGAAAGCAATCACCTCAAAGATGTTTTAAAAAAACCAACACGAAGAACTTCTGTTGCTTCATAAATCAGAAAAGAGCATTCGTTAACTAAATGTGTTTGTAAACAAAAAGGTTAGTAAAATGTGTTCACAAACAAAAAAGCAAGAATGACAAAAGTAATAGAATTTACCTTGAAGTAAAGAGCTGTGGCACAAAATAAAAAGCAAACGCAAAAAAAAAAACCACTGATTATCATCCCTGATCACTGCTTATATATTTCATGATCAGGATACAAAACTACCATAGGTGCGTTTTATAAGAATTGTTAAAATTTACCTTTTTTTATGTATTTGCAATTAGTAATATGCCATTTATATGATATCTGTGTACTGTACGAATAGTTCTTTTCTAGAATCTGATTGGCTAGAACAAGTGATCAGCAAAAATTTTAGTGTATAGTACATACAGTAGGATTTACATATTTGTACCAGTAATACAACCCAAAAAAGGAGATCGTCTAAAGCCATGTCCAGTTACGTGTTTTTGATTTTTTAATTAAAGTTAGGGTAAGGATTAATTTGGAGTTAGGGTTAGAGCATGTCTTATAGTAAAATTGTTCTCCTGTCATTTTTTATTAATGCACCAAAATGGGTTTAGACTGCTGTTTCTTGTATTTTTGCGACTTTTGCTTTTTTTCGCTATTTTTGTCTCTTCGAGCTGATCCGTTCGATCAAAATAAACAATCCTATTGGCTCTATGTCATGTGATGGGCACAGCTTTAAACGATCCTCAAAAAAGGTAATTTAATTTTGTAAATAAACAAAGTGTATAAAAACACAATATTAGAGTTAGAGTTAGGGGTGGTATAGCCATATATAGTTGCCCATTATATGTAAAATTTCATCTCTGACATTTTTAATTAGTGCACAAAGGTCGGTTTAAACGCTAGTTTTGGTATATTTTTGCTTTTTTCTTTTTTTGCACGTGTTCGGAATTTATGTCGAGCTGATCCGGAATGATTAAATTCGAACTCACTGATTGGTAGTTGCCTTTTTAGAAGTTTGTATTACTGGCATAAATAAGTGAAGCCTGTACAGTACAGTACTGTATGCGGCACATCACTATTTGCAATACTTTTTTTGATATTAACCGGATTGTATAATAAACCCAGTTTTAGTTTTAAATTCAATTTTATGGATAACCGGTTGTGTACCAAATCCAGGTTCAACCCGAGTTAATTTTTTCAAATATAATACAACCAGTTTTTAAAAATAAAACTAGTTCCAAACTCTACATATAACAATGATACTGTTCAAAGAGCCAATATTATCATAATGCAAAGTTACTTTAGCCTTTAATTATAAAGATTTGGGTCTTTATATATAATTATTTTTACTTTGTGTCTTATTTGTTATTATTTTATTTTCTGGGCCCTTGTATATAAATTCCTCTAAATTAAATAATTTGTTATTTATGATATAATATGTATTATCTCCATAAAGAAATCTAGTTATATTATATATTTAATTTAATAAACGAACTAGTTCTGCTAGTTCAACCTTGATTAATGGTTTGAGTTTTGAACTCAGTCAAACTAGTTTAGGCCAATAATTTAACCAATTGGTTTTTTTTATTTGATCTGAATGATCTAATAGGTGATCTGTTGGGTGATCTGGATAGAGTCTTTTTTTTAACTGACCATTTTACTTGGGTCGCATATTGTCAGAATTTCAGACAATTATATAATATGGAAAAAAAATAAGATTATAAGATTTGAAAAAATTTATTCCAAAAATTTTTAGATTTTATATCTATTTTTTATACATACTATATAAAAAAATCTAAAATTTATCTAAACATTAATATACTAGATTAATTATATATAAAAATTTTGATTTCCTATAACTCAACCAAATCAAAATAAAATTTAAATTTTATAGTGTACATTAGCCAAATTTTATAAATAATATATATTAATAGTAATTTCTAGATTACAATTGATATACAACACTTTTACCAAGTATTATTATTGAATATTAATGATAGAATTTTACTAACTATAACCGGTGGTGATGATCACTAGTGTCATGTGACACAAAATAATATTTTTATTTATACAATTATAAATAATAATATACAGTATATGTATATAGTATATGTATATAATACAAATATTACAGTTTCAATTATTCTATCGGCTACGTGCAACTAAACAACCTTAGACATGACTTTTTTATAAATATTACAGCTTGTGTTGCTTCGCTTACGCTCAGCAACACCTACAGGACTCGCTTCGCTCACCCTGTAGTCGCTTTGCTCCGGCTGTCGCCTTTGCGCCGCTCCTTTTACTAAATACTCTATCTGGGTTATCATCTTCCCGGCAACCACTTCTAGAACTAACCCTAACCTAATACAGCTTAAATTTTGTCAGGATTTTGACATTGGTTGTCGGGAAAATAATTGGAACCGACTCTATCTATATAATTTAAAGTTTAAATCTATATATAATAGTATTAAGCTATAAACCAACTATCGCTATTACTATCACTATGCATTATTAAATCAAGCACATAGTAAATCAATATGCAATAGTGATAACGATATATTCGTTATAAAATTCATCCAAAATTAATTCTTGAACTATACCTATTTTTCATAGCCATTTAAAGAAATATATCATCATTACTCATTAATTGTAGTCTTCGCCCTAAGTATCTAGTAATTACTACAATAAGAAATACTGATTAGAAAGAACAATACATGTGCAATTAAATAAAAAAAAGTGCAGTTGAATAGCTTGTTCTAATTCTAATGCTAAGTGTAAAAAAAAACAATTAATTAGGATTATAGTAAAATAAACATGCAATTCAAAGTTAAAGTCATCCTAATTCTAAATGCAAAAAAAAAAAGGACTAGTAATAAAATCCTATCATTATGCATTACTGTTGTTGCCACATTTTGATTTGTTTCTAGCATTATGACCTGACTGCCCACATGCTTTGCATATATATTTTCGCTTTGGTATATTATCTTTTGCTAATCATCTGATGGTGCACAGGTATTTTCTTCAAGATCATTAGAATTGAGAACACTAAATAGAGTTCTTGATGAAGATATTTGTAGATTATGCTGTTGTACATGTAAATTCGGATCAAGAGGATTAATTGCACTATGCCTCGAATTGACATGACCTAGGTTGGTTTCAGATGCTGATTTAATTCGCTTGTTTGGTGGACGACCACGTAGTTTCTGAACATAAGGATCAGATATATGGGAGTTATTATTTTCATTATTTGCATCATTAGTTAACTTTTTTCTGCAATCGATGAATCCGTTAACCATATCAATAAATTCTTTTTCACAACCCAGATCCAACACCAAATTGAGAGCTTTTTTCATTTTTCCGAACCCATATGCATATTTAGTTTTTCTTTGTACATGTTTTTTAACTTTATATGTGAATGTATTCAGTACTCTAAGCTTATTAAATATATGTAAATCAAATGTTAATTGTTCATCATTGTCATCATATTGTAGCTGAGTCATTATTCCCACAGTTTCAGTTTGCAAATTAGGTTGAATATCCTGATCTTGAATGTGTTCAAGGTACCATCGTTTAGAAATAAGACCAATACTAAATTTAGCAATTTTGGAGTTCATCATAGCTTGAAAAAAATATGAGCAAACAAGCCCACGATTAATTATAGCCATGCATGTACATAAATGACTACCATCTTGTAGTAAAACGACATAATGCTTGTATGATTTGGTAAGACCAAAAAGCTCCCAGACTTCCATAATATCAGATGATTCTATTTCTTTTAAAAGAAACTGAAGAGATGTCTGCGGCCTATCTAATTGATCTTCAAGAAATCCATCATCATAATCGTAATCACCATCCTAATAAAGCATGCACTATTATTATTATTATTATTGCTTATAATAACTAATTCAAGTATCAACATACCTTTATATTGTTAATTGTTTCTTTGGGAATATTTTTAGCTCGATATAATAATGAACCAACAATTTGTTGGTGTTGGACTGATAAGATATGCAGTGTTAGATATTTTGTCATTAATTCAATGACTTTAGAGAATATAGATTCATCGATGAATGGCGCTTGGTTAGTTGGAAGGCTTTAAAAATACTTATTGTGCTGAGCCCATTTGGCTTCGTTGTCCAACAAATTTTGAACCTGATTATGTAAATTACATAATGAGGAGGTGCTACTAGTGCCAACCTTAATTAACCGGTTCATAACCTCTACTCTTTGCGTACTTTGGATACCAGCTATAAAGCACTTTAATTGATAGCATTTTGCCCATGTTCGATAACAATTATATAATTTAGTAAGGTATTTTTGAGCTGAAGGATATTTGTTAAATAATCGTGCCCAACGTCGATAAAAATCCTCTTCAAATAGACTATTTCGAGCATATTGAAATTCATTATAAAATGTTTTATATTGTTGTCCTAATTTGCTTGCTAAGTTTTTCTGTAAGTTCTCTTGGATATGAAAAATGCATAAAAAATGATGTGTTTTAGGCATTTTTGATGACACTGTATTTATTAAAGCAGGATCCGCATCTGAAAATAAACAGACTAGTGAAATGCCATTTGTTGACTTAAGAATACATTCAAGAAACCATTCATGACTATCAATAGTTTCATCCTCTGACAAACATTGAGCAACTAGCTGACTTTTAGTATTGCTATCTACTACTACTAACAAAGTTAAATACATGTCGAACCAATTAGTTCAACATGTATTATCTACTTGTGCTATATCATTATATCGTATAAGACATTGGTGCTGGGTAGAAGATAACCAAAACAGCCCTATTAGACGATTGTCAAACAGATCGATTCTTGTGTAAATTGTCCATCCAGGTTCCTGATCCTTTAATGCAAGTAGTTTATTGATTAAATTTTGTGCATCTCCATGCCATTTGGTAAGTGGCGCTTTCACCTTTGAACCTCGTTGTAAATATCCCTCTTGTGAATATATTGATCTGGAAAATCTGCCTGCAATTAATAATGGGTATATCTGTTTTGATCCCATGTTTTCTTTAGTCACGTAAAATTCAATCTTTTCTATGATATTTTTTGATAACTTGCGATACTTTGAAGCATATAAATGTACATCAGATATCAAAGCATGATTGTGAGCTCTAGCAATGCTTGTGACTCTTATTTCTTATGACAACTTGGAGTTTGTAAGATTAAGATTTATGTGCCATGGGCAATTGATTTTTCGGGATTGTCGCTGCTGTTGTTGAGTTAAATCAATTACTTGATTAAAGGTAGGTGTACCGGAAAAGCTACATTCAAACTCCGACGTTTGATAATTCCATCTTTGTCAAGTTCAAGGCGTTTCCTGCGTAAAGTAAATCCAATTATTTTTGCATGTTGATTGAGCTTCATTTCTGTCTCATCCCATGATGAAAAAGAATCGCTAATATTAATTTGATTTGTGGATTCAGATTTCCTTTCATGTGTAAAAGCATAATTTTTGCCAATTATTTGTTCTTCAATAAGGTTATTATTTACATTCTCATCTGTGCCACGATAGTCATTATGTGAAGATGCAGATGCAGATTGTTCAAGATCGAAAGTTGAATGAGACTCTGGAATAACCTTTTCAAACAAAAGAAAACCTACAAAAGAATGTGAATTGTAATTTAAATCAGACCCAAATCAATAAACAAAGAACTTTTTACACGTCTTTTAAAAGTATGTATACCTGTGCCATTTTGATGATCTCAAATAGAAAGAAAAAAAATTAAGTAGATTCAATAAAGCACAACCTAAACAAACAAATTCTAAAAGTATAACATTTACCATTCCCCTCGTTTTGGCAGTTTTTAGAGGGAAATTCTAAAGAAAAAAAATAAGTAAAAATAAATTGAAACCTAACCAAGTAAACTCTAAAAGCATAACGTTTACCATTTATATTGCTTTGATAATTTTCAAAAAGAAAGTCTAAAGAAAACAATTCAATAAATAAAACAAACTGAATCCTAATTGAGTAAACTCTACAGTAAAAGCATAACGCCTACCATCCATATCATTTTGATAGTATTCTAAGGAAAGAAACTAAGTAAAGCGAACCAAAAGTGAACAAATTCCAAATGCATAATGCTTACCATCCATATCGCTCTGGCCGTTTTCATAAAAAAATTCTAAATAAAAGTAAATAAGTAGAAATAAAACAAACCATAAGCGAACAAACTCCTAAAGTATAAAACTTACTATCCATACTGTTTTCACCATTCACCTCATTTCAGCAGTTTTCAGAAGGAAATTCTAAAGAAAAAAAATAAGTAAAAATAAATTGAACCCTAACCGGGTAAACTCTGAAAGCATAACGTTTACCATTCATATTGCTTTGATAGTTTTCAAAAAGAAACTCTAAAGAAACAATTCAATAAGTAAAACAAACTGAATCCTAAATGGGTAAACTCTACAGTAAAGCATAACGCCTACCATCCATATCGTTTTGATAGTATTCTAAGGAAAGAAAATAAGTAAAGCAAACCAAAGCGAACAAATTCCAAATGCATAATGCTTACTATCCATATCGCTCTGGCCGTTTTCATAAAAAAATTCTAAATAAAAGTAAATAAGTATAAATAAAACGAACTATAAGCGAACAAACTCCAGAAGTATAAAACTTACCATCCATACCGTTTTCACCATTCACCTCGTTTCGGCAGTTTTCGGTAAGAAATTCTAAAGAAAAAAAATAAGTAAAAATAAATTGAACTCTAATCAGGTAAACTCTAAAAGCATAATGTTTACTATTTATATTGCTTTGATAGTTTTCAAAAAGAAAGTCTAAAGAAAACAATTCAATAAGTAAAACAAACCGAATCCTAAATGGGTAAACTCTACAGTAAAAGCATAACGCCTACCATCCATATCGTTTTGATAGTATTCTAAGGAAAGAAAATAAGTAAAGCAAACCCAAAGCGAACAAATTCCAAATGCATAATGCTTACCATCCATATCGCACTGACAATTTTCATAAAAAGTTTCTAAATAAAAGTAAACAATTAGAAATAAAACAAACCATAAGCGAACAAACTCCAGAATATAAAACTTACTATCATACCGTTTTGACTGTTTTCAGGAAGGGATCCCAAAGAAAAAAAATAATAATAAAAACAAGTAACCCATGTTAAGTAAACTTTAGAAGCATAACACTTACTATCTTTATTGCTTTGATAGTTTTCTAAAAGGTCTAAGAAAAAAAATCAAAATAAGCTTTAACCAACAAATAAATCCTAAAATACAACACTTACTATCCATATTAACGTAGCGGTAAATAAGACCATAAGTTTAAAAGTATGATTTTTTTCTTCTTGGCTTCTGACAACCCATGTTCACTATTCAACGAGACTTTATCGATAAAACTCTTTTAGATATTAATTTACGAAATTGGTAAAAGTTCGATCACAAAATGATCAAACCTTTATTTATTTACTACAATGGCGCGACATGAATTACCCCTTACATCTGTCAAATTTACAATTATAGTCTGCACCTTGTGATTTTTTGTGTAACTTTATCGTTATATATTTTATGCGGTGATCATCACCGCCGGTTATTTAAAGTAAATACTTTAATGATATATAACAAAAATTCATTAGAATTTTTCAAACTTTTGTAAATGCTTTCTCTATAACAAAGAATCCAAACTAGCTCAAATTTTTACTGTGAATAATATATTTATTCAACTATAACATATTAAGATTTCAGCCAATTTGGACTGATAGTTCTTGAAAAATCATTTATAAATAATAGTTAATTTTTTTAAAAAAATTAACTATTATTTATAAATGATTTTTCGAGAACTATTGATCCAAATTGGCTAAAATTTTAATATTTTATAGTTGAATAAATATATTATTTCCAGTAAAATTTGAGCAGGTTTGGACTATTTGTTATTGAGAAAACATTTGTGAAAGTTTGAAAAAATCAGATAAATTATATAAAAATTGTTAGTAAAGGCCATGACTGATATTACGTAATATCCATTTACTATGAGGGTACCCCCTCCTCCATGTAAGACGATTCTGATTGGTCGATTTTAAAAAAATTTTTGGAGAGTGGCATAATGTAGTGTTCTTTCATATAAAATTTTTTCTTACTAAGTTAATAATACATGTCCACTAATTGAAAGCTATAGTGCTTGTCGAGACGCATCTAATGGTAGTTAGATAATCCAAATCATCCTAGTGGATAGTGAGATATTTTCAAAAAATGATTGGTCAACTATATAAAATCCCATAACAGATTATATATGAAAATCACTATAGGTGAAATGTAGCATGTCCATTAATTGAAAGTTGTAGAGCATCTAAAGGTAGTTGGATCATCCAAATCGATCTAAAGGTGGTTAGATCATTCAAATCGGCCTAGTGGATGGTGAGATTTCATCGAAAAATGATTGGCTGACTATATAAAATCTCTATGTAAACAAACATTGTTTACATAAAGATTTTATTTAGTTAGCTAATCATTTTTTCACGATATATTGTCATCCATTGGGCCGATTTGGATGATCTAACCACCGTTAGATGCGTCTTGACGAGCTCTACAACTTTCAATTAGTGGACATGTATCATTAACTTAGTAAAAAATAAATTTTAAATAGAAGCTTACCACATTTCGCTTATAGTAATTTTTATATATAATCTGCGTTATGGGATTTTATATAGTCAGCCAATCATTTTTTGACAAAATCTCGCCATCTACTGGGCCAATTTGGATAATCTAAATACTGTTAGATGCATCTTGACGAGCTCTTCAACTTTCAATTAGTGAACATGTATCGTTAACTTAGTAAGAAAAATAATTTTAATAAAAGAACACCACATTTCACTACTCTCCAGTTGACAGGTGGATTATCAATTAATAAAAACATAAAAATTTGGCATCATGCAAAATTTTACTAATAAAATATATCTTTGGCTACTAAATAAACTTTTTTAGTACTTAAAAATACATTATTTTAGTACTATTTTAGTATATAATTATATTTTAAATAAGATTAATTAGTGCTAAAAATTATAATATATTAGTAATATATTATATTATGGGAATAGAAATTTGTCGCACCCGCGAAATGTTGCACCCCTAATTCCGAGCAATCAAATTCACGATTTTGTAGACAGAAAATTTTAAGTTTTAAAAATTAAAAATTTTACTAGTAAAATATAAAAATAAATAAGCGATATCAAAGCATATAATGTAAAATTTTATTCTAAACAACTTTTTCTAAGTCATAAAGATAGATTGTCTTAGTAAAAAAAAATAACGGTTTATAAGAAAAATCAAAAATTTTGATCATTAGCACATATAAAACTTTTTTTTACTAATATAATCTATATTTACGTTTAAGTATTATATATAAAATTTTACACTAAACAACTTTTTCTAAGTTAAAACAGTAAATTGTTTTAGTAAAAAAAAAGTTTTATATGTGCTAACTTTGGAAATTTTTGATTTTTCTTATAAAACGTTTTTTTACTAAAACAACCTATTTTATAACTTAGAAAAAGTTGTCCAGAATAAAATTTTACATTATATAATATACTATTTTATATATATTTTACACTTTATTAAGTAAAATTTTAAGGGAATTATAATTTGATGCACTATGCACTATGGTGCACCCCTGATCACGGGGTATATATACAATCAGTGATCATCGATAATCACTGCTTTTTTTTTTGTACTGCTTTTTTTTTGCTTTAACGCGTTATACTGTACTAACTAATTTTTTTTTTAATACTGCACTAATTTCAAATTGTCGTAGTTTATATCCGTTTACAGGAGCTATCGTTTTGGTGCATTACCGGTTCGTTGTTGTTATAATTAGTGAGTTGCGTTGTTGGTGTCATAGTTGAAAAAGATTTTGTAATTTTGGGAGCAGTTGTTGTTTCGTGCTGGCGTGAATTTCGTGCTGTATAGTTTCTTGGCTTGTAACGCACTTAAAGTTTGATATCTTAGGGGCATATGTTTTCTTTGTGTCTTGTTATTTGTTTTTTGTGCAGAACTTTGTATAATATTTCATTTTTTTTAGGTCATTCTTCCGTCGTTGGCGTTGTCGTTACTTGTATGGCGAAAATACTTCGTTGTTGGCATTGTCGTTTGCATAATATGTTGGGTGCCTTATTCTCCGCATTGGTAATAAGTATTTGGTTTTTATAGTGGGTGTAAAAAGGCGAATGTGGTTGTTGTGATTTTGAGTATGGGTCGTTTATTTCGGGTTTGTAAATTGCAGGAAAGTATAAAACTTGTTTCGTATTTTTACCCTTTCTTTGTTTTGGGTTTGTTTCCATTTTTTTTGTTTTTACTAATGGTTTCTTTCTTTTCTGGTGCTATTACACAATACCTTCATCGTTGGTGTCGCCGTAATCGGAATAGTGAATATTTTCGTTTAATCGTTGATACTATCGTTTTAACTTCGTAACTGGTGTATTCTCACCATGAAATTTGTTGAGTTACTAGGTTGGGACTAGGGTTAGGGTAAGTTAGAGTAGATTAGTTGTGGTTGTATCGAATATTTAAGAAAGGGAGAAAAGCGACTACAGGGTAAGCGAAGCGAGCCCTGTTTGTGTTGCGGAGCGTAAGCGAAGCAACACAAGCTGTGCTGAGTAACGAAATGGTGTATATTTACGCGTAGCCGATAGAATAGTTTAAACTGATACATGTAGTGTTGTATAAGTATGTACTATGTATTCGATAGAATTATTAAAACCGTATTACTTAAATAAATAACAATGTGAGTATCGAAAACACTGTAATTATTATAAATTTGCATTAGTAAATAAATTAAATGAAGAAAACTGTAATACTTACTTATGTACATACGTCCCGTTATACGTCGACACCTTTTTTTAAAATCTATAAAAAAAATGTATTATGCGTGATCACGTTGATCATGTGACACAAGGGTGCACCACGGTGCAGGTGCACCAAAAAATAAAACCCAAATTTTAAATTTTAAAAAATAAAATTTTTTGCCTATAAAATTGTGCGATTTGATTGGTTGAAGCAGGGTGCAACAAATTTATTTTCTCTTATATTATATAAAATTACTATTTATTGGCAGTGGTGATCATTTCAGTGATATACAATGCATAAAACAAAAAAAACAAACCAAACAATTTGTATTAAATAAAAATTAAATCTCTTTAATATTAGGGTAAAAGTAAAGGTTAAGGGCTTTGTATATAGTAAAATTTAGCAAGGAATTTTTTTTTTTGCATAAACATAGACAAAATTTTAGGTTAGAAGCAATTTTAGCAATTTTTTAAAAATTTTTTGTTTTTGTTTCACAAAAATAGATCTATATGTTGCACCTGATCCTGAATTTTAATTGGTAAATTGATCACTAGTGATAATCACCACTGGCAATAAATAGCAAACTCATATTATATATATAATTATATATATTATATATGTGTAATGTAAGACTTTAACTTACCCTCCTCCTCCCTATGATATTACATAATATCTGTCACAGCAGGACCCCGAAGAACTCTGATACAACTTAAATCAGAGTTTGTATAATATCAGCCAAATAGGTGTATAAAATAGGCAAAATTTAAAAAATTTACTATATAAAAATGCTATATTTGATAAATTTCTATGCAAAATTTCCTTTTTTAATAACCTCTAAGTTATATTAGAGTTCTTTGGGGTCCTGTCACGGCCCTAATAATCACTTTTGTAAGTTTACCAACGTTTTTACTATGGTTTTCACCTCTATATAAGCACATTTGCATTATAATCACTATCACAATTTTTTATTTACCATCTATATAAAACTACCCCTACATAATCACATTATTATTATAATATTTTGAATTAATTATTTTATTATTATAAATATTTTTTTAAGTTATTATTTATTATTTTTTAACAAGTAAAAATTTTTAAATTTGTTTTTTTTAATAATCGATAATCTTTTCTACATATAAAAGTTAAAATTATACTAAGTAAATCGAAAAAATGCTATAAGTAACATTGTTCAGGTGTCAAAATTACATATATCTAGAAATTTTCAAATAATTGGATAACATTTTATTATTACACTTTTACAATTTACGTTTAGGCGAAAAAAATTAAAAAAATTAAAAATTTTTTAACTTAATCGTAAATTATAAAAGTGTATTAATAAAATTTTAACCAAATTATCTCAAAATTTAGGAGTATATGTAATTTTGTATCCCAAACAACTTTACTTATATCATTTTTATCGATTTACTTTAGATAATTTTAACTTTTATATGTAGCTACGATATACGATTATTTTAAAAAAAATTTAAAAATTTTTTTTTAAAATAATCGTATATCGTAGCTGCATATGAAAGTTAAAATTATCTAAAGTAAATTGATAAAAATGATCTAATAAAGTTGTTCGGGATACAAAATCACATATACTCCGAAATTTTGAGATAATTTGATTAAATTTTATTAATACACTTTTATAATTTACGATTAAGTTAAAAAATTTTTAATTTTTTTAATTTTTTTCGCCTAAACGTAAATTGTAAAAGTGTAATAATAAAATGTTATCCAAATTATTTGAAAATTTCTAGATATATGTAATTTTGACACCTGAACAATGTTACTTATTTCATTTTTTCGATTTATTTAGTATAATTTTAACTTTTATATGTAGCAATTATAATTGATTATTTAAAAAATAAAAAGTTTTATTTATTAAAACTTCTATATAATCACAATTTTTTTTATATGCAATTTTATTATAATTGTGATTATATAGAATTTTTCTATATTAGTCACATCTCTATATAATCACCACTTTTTGTATCCCGAGGGTGTGATTATATGGAGGTTTGACTGTATATTGTTATTAATATATATCAATATATAGCTTTTTAATCAATATATATCAATAATACAGGTTGAAATAAGGCAAATCGGGTTCAAATTGGCATCACAAGATCCTGATATGAACCCGATTTGAAACAGATATTTGGCGCAAATAAGATACCTATAGGATACAATTCAGATTCATATTAGCTCACAAAACATATCGGCAAAATAATGGTTTAATAGGTAAATCGATAGAGCTTATCTTATAGCTTTATCGATTTACCTATTGAGCCATCATTTTGCTGATATATCTTGTGAGCTGATATTAATCCGAATTGTATCCTATAGGTATCTTATTTGCACCAAATATCTGTTTCAAATCGAGTTCATATCAGTATCTTGTAATGCTGATTTGAACCCGATTTGCCTTATTTTGATCTGTATAATGTTTAATTAATATATATTGATACTGCTATATATCAATACATATGGGCCAATTTGAGTAATTTATAAGTAGAGCTTATTTTTTCAAAACTTTAAGGTTAAATACTGTTTGATCTACTGGTCCATTTTAAATAATTTTACCACCAAAATGTTTGTCTCTTTGAGACGATTCCAACAAGCCCAAAATCATTAAAATCCAATCACAGGATCAAGAGAAAATGTGCTGTCAAATAAGATGACGCACTGTAAGGTGGGGCCATTGGTTGGACATATGACAACCAATGGCCCCACCCTATAGAGCGTTTTCTTATTTGACAGCGCATTTTCTCTTGATCCTGTGATTGGATTTTAATGATTTTGGGCTCATTGAAATCGTCTCAAAGAGACAAACATTTTGGTAGTAAAATCATTTAAAATGGACCAGTAGATCAAACATTATTTAACCTTAAAGTTTTGAAAAAAATAAGATCTATTTATAAATTATTCAAATCGGCCTACATGATATATCTGTTTAAAAATTTTGCTAATGTTATTCGAAAGAGTTTGATAAATTTGATATGCATTGGATTGTAATGAATACATGTTTGTACTTGATTTTTCTACTTGATAGCCTAAATAATAAAGTATTTGTTTGGATAATAAATAATAAAAATAATCATATCACTTAGGGGCATGCCATTTATCACGTGATTAATACCATGGATACATAGGTCAAGGTCGTAATCACATCTATATATAATATATATATTATATATATTAAATTATATATAGTATAAGGTGTGGCGACTTAGGGAAGTTGGTAAGTTGTCACCCCAAGTGGCAGGTCTAGGGTTCAAATCCCACTGGCGACGCTTTGGCAAAATAGACCTGTGTTACGGTAACCATTTCCTGTCGATCAGTTGGGTATATTACCTGTAGTCCTTGGTTACTATCTCGAATAGGAGCTTTCAGGCGAAGTTGTGTCTGGTGACACAAACAAATCCAAGGAACCAGGGAAATGGAAACCCATTTGGAAAGTCCTGAGTAAGGAGGTAGCAATGATCTTCGATGGTACTACCAGAACTGGAATATCAGAAACTGAAGCTGGAGAACTGGACGATATGACCTTCGAAGGAGAGGTCCACCAACCTGGCCGCCGGAGTCGTACCGGAGGAAAAGGACCTATGTTCTGGAATTAGGTACCAGAGGAAGAAAAACCATAGTAGCACCTAATGCTGGGTAGATCAACCCTTCCGGGCCAACTGGTTTGGAAGTTTGGGGCACCCGGTGATGGACCGGTAGGAAAGTAATGGTGGGTACCGGGGTCGGTGTGAACTTTACAAAGGCAGAAGTAGGTAATGGTAGCGGTTAGGTACCCCCTGACTGCAAGTTACTTGCCTTAGTGAGTGCGTAAGTTATCGAAGTGTAGGTAATACCTGTGTGGGACAGGGACTGCTCTACCAAGTTTACCCCGAGGATAAATTAGTCCTAAGGGGATGTAGGTAGCATCCGGGACTGTCTTCGACTGACTAATGTATCGGAGGGCTGTACCGGTGATCACAAGTAGGATTGACATGCGAAGCGTTGGACCAGAGGGTTTAAATAGGCAATCACCTAGTTGGGTTGTAGGTATGGCAACTAGTATAGAACCTTTGGGTGGACTACTTAAATTAGATAACCAAAAGTTGTACGTGTGGCTAGTTGCACTCTCATTCAATGTAACTCAATTGTGGGTGTGCCCAAAGAGGTGCCCTTGATCCACAGGCTTGATTAAATAAACTCTCACTCAAAGCGGGAACTTTAACACAAAAAAAAAAAATTATATATAGTATATAATATATATAGGGAATTGCTATTTGCACCATGAATTTTTGCTATTTGCACCATAGTTACATAAGATTTTCTATTTTTAGAATTTATGCACTTGTATTACACAAAGGCCCAGTGCATTGTTTTTGCAAAAATAATTTTTGGTTATATACCATTAGTGATTTAAACTGGCTAAGGCAGCCGTAGCTAAGCCGGCTTAGCCAGCTAAGCCAGCCGATATAATGTGATCGGCTGGCTAATGCAGCTAAAAGCTAACTATTATAATAATCCAGTAAATTCCGAAAAGGAACATAAAATCAGGTCAAATATCCCGAAATATTCTGAATGCAAACCAATAGTTAGCCATTAGCCAACCGCTTAGCCAATAATTTAGTCAGCTGGCTAAGCCAGCCGACTGAAACCAAACAGCTTAAATCACTACATACCATTAATGTCGTATAATATTATACAAGTCTAATTTTGGTAACATAACCTGGTCGGCCAGCATTAAGCTTAATGCTGGTGGGCACTATTATGATAATGCTCCTGGCGGAGTTAGACATAATTCTGGCCCACTCTAACCCTAAATCTAGCCAATCACTATATATATACTAGATGCATATGTCCTAGATTTAGGGTTAGGTGGGCTGAAATTATGTCCAACCCCGCCAGAGGCATTATCATGATAGTGCCCACCAGCATTAAGCTTAATACTGGCCAACTCAGGGTTAGGTTACCAAAATTAAACTTGTATAACATTATACAACATTAGTGGTATGTAACCAAAAATTATTTTTGCAAAAACAATGCACTGAGCTTTTGTGTAACATAAGTGCATATATTATTTTGGATTCTAAAAATAGAAATATTGTGTAACCATAGTTTGAATAGCAAAAATCCATGGTGCGAATAGCAATTCTCTATATATAATACGTATATATATTATTTAATATTAAGTAATTTTTTTTTACTAGTCCATTTTGGATGATTTTACTACTAAAATGTTCAACTTAATAAGACGATTCTAACAAGCCAACATATGGATCATTTTTTGAAATTTATAAGTAGAGTATATTTTTTAAAAACTTTAAAGCTAAATAACTTCTGATCTACTGGTCCGTTTTAAATGATTTTACTACCAAAATGTTCGTCTCTTTGAAACAATTCCAACGAGCCCAAAATCATTAAAATCCAATCACAGATTAGTGAGATAATGCGCTGTCAAATAGTGACGCACCTAGAGAGTGAGGCTAATTGGTTAGACATAGGTCTAACCAATCAGCCTCACTCTCTAGATGCGTCACTATTTGACAGCGCATTATCTCACTAATCTGTGATTGGATTTTAATGATTTTGGGCTCATTGGAATCGTCTCAAAGAGATATACATTTTGGTAGTAAAATCATTTAAAACAGACCAGTAGATCAAAAGTTATTTAGCTTTAAAGTTTTTAGAAAAATATACTCTACTTATAAATTCCAAAAATCGGCCCATATGAAATTATTAAAATCTAATTACAGGGTCACAAGATCGTTAAGGTTTTGTATTATTATTATTATTTTTTTTAAACTTTGTAACCGATCTGATCTTTATTAGATAATTATATAAAAGCTACATAATTATATGTTCTAACTGTAATGACCGATGTGAAAGCTGACTGCCCGGATTGGTGCTCAACTTTGGTTACTGCACTAATATTTGTAAGCACTAACAAGGTATCAGTCTTCCCCAATACAACGGATAGTATATAACTGGTATCTAGCTATCTATTTCATAATCTATTCTCCTAAAAAACTTCCTCTCTGAGCTACTCATGACGAAGAATAAAAAAAGTGAAAAGATTAAATGAAGGAAAAACAACTAATCCTAAACGAAAAACCAAAATAAACCAATAAAACAACTAGAAAAAACAAAATCAAAAAAACATAACACAAAGAAAAAGCAAAGAAATATAGAAAATGAAGGTGCTACTAAGTCTGCACTAGACGATAAAAATTATATAACACTATTATATAGATTAAATCTATTAAAGTATTATATGTATAGCAAAAAACGAAAAAAAGCTATTATAACAAATACTAAAAAAAAAGGTAAAAAATTTTCCATATGCCCTCCAGATCCAACTACGTTATTCATTGTTTATTTGTATATAGCGACCAAATTCACTTGTAATGGCACCAGTTCCAATTCGGGTCATTCCAATTCGGAAGGAGTAAACACTGTCGATCTTTTTGAGGGGTAAACTAGAATTCCCACTTTTTGGCGAAAATTTCGAAAAAATCCAAAGGGGCAAGAAGAAAGAGTAATAGAGGTACCAAACATAAAAGAACTTGTAGGAGTTACGCTGCACATAATAGCATATCTCAAAACTAAACTCCAGTGTCAAAGCCTGCTACTTATTTGCTCAATAGCACTAAAATCACAAACTAGGAGAAATATCTATCAAGTCCGTTCAAAGACGTCCCAGGTCTCTTTTTCCTGCGGTATTTCAGTTTCCCGATAGATATCCTCAAGTTCCAGTTGCTATTTAGTAGAGTCAATTTACTATTTTATATATTAAATATGCAGTTTTTGTAGGTCGGCCTTTTGGAAAAATTTGGTACAGGTGATCGTCAGAAAGAGTTTTGGGGTTTTGTATTATTATATATATAAATTTTAATAAATATATATAAAATAATGCAAAACCTTAGCGATCTTATGACCCTGTGATTGGATTTTAATGGTTTTGGACTTGTTAGAATCGTCTCATTGAGACGAACATTTTGGTAGTAAAATCATTCAAAACAGACTAGTAGATCAAAAGTTATTTAATATTACATATATTTATTTAATATATTATAAATATTAGTCATTATATTAACCAATCAGAATTGAGATTAGGGTGATCACACCATACATGAATAGGGGTGGTCATTAAGTAAAAAATATTATGTAATAAATGGCACGCCCCTTATTACATTTTGAATAAAACAAATTATGCTATAAATTTCTAAATATTTTAGTAGAAACATATATAATTAGATTAATATTGCTTATAGGTTCTTCAGTATATAAAAAGTTATTTCTAGTTGATGCAAACAAATATTAAACCAGGTGATGCTAATAATTTTTATTGTTTGGTTCAATTTTTAATAATTAAAATTTGCTATTTGTAATCAGTTTTACTAAATCACACCACTGGTACAATGATTTTCACCAATCAAATTTTTTAAATGCAGTGTAATGTAAAGATCAGGTGTAACATAAAATTTTTGTTGTTTTGCTTTTTTTTTAAAAAATACCTTCTAACTCAAAATTTTATCTACGAAACCACCTTTTTTTTTAAAAAAAAAACCCCCTTGCGAAATTTTACTATATAATATGCCTCACCCTAACCCTAACTATTGCTCTACTTAACATATATCAACTTTAACTTTTGTTTATTTTTTTTTTGTTTATTTTTTTAATATTGATCTTCATGTTACACTGCATACTGGTGTTTAACACCGCTGGTTTGATTTATAATTACTGTTTGTAATAACTTAAATGTTATATGTATTAAAATTAGCTTGTTTATATAGTGTGAAAAACAATTAACTAATGCTATATATAACAAATTTAAATAATATAATTGTAATATTTAGCACAATTAAAATTAATATTTCTAAAAAAATATTCAAGTTTAGTTTATATATTCATTGTATTTATATATATATTCTGCTTATTTTCGATAAAAATCATTTAATTCCGTTCAATATCAGGTATCACTAGATATATCCAATTAATAATATATAACTATATATATATATACAATGCATTTTATATAGTATAATATTTACCCCAATTATATATACTATCTTAAAAATTTTAATAATTTACCTATAAAAAATCCTACAACAATTTTTTTATTTACCTTATTTTACCCCACATTTTTCTAAAAAAACTTATTTTTTACATATACTATTTAAGATTTTTTTTAAAATTTACCTCATTTCATGCATACTAGATCAAGTATAGTCAGGTTCTACATTGCCCACTCGTCGGGTAATTCGGGTAAAGATTTTTTAGAAATTTTGCAGTAATGTGATGTGGCACATGAGGATTAACCAATCGGAAAGCGTAAATTTTGATTGTCGCGAATCAGTCTAACATCAAAACAAAACACATGTACAAGAAGAAAAAAGCAAAAATACTTGAAAACTAGTGTTTAAATCAGTCTTAAAGATTTTTTTTAAAATTTACCTCATTTCATGCATACCAGATCAAATATAGTCAGGGTTCTACATTGCCCACTCGTCGGGTAATTCAGGTAAAGATTTTTTAGAAATTTTGCAATAATGTGACGTGGCACATGAGGATTAACCAATCGGAAAGCGTAAATTTTGATTGTCGCGAATCAGTCTAACATCAAAACAAAACACGTGTACAAGAAGAAAAAAGCAAAAATACTTGAAAACTATTGTTTAAATCAGTCTTAAAAACCATATAAAAATGTTCGAACCATGATTTTACATATAGCTAGTGGCCTTCTAAGGCTATATACATAAACCCTGAACTCTAACCTATCTATCCTTCATTCTGCAATACTTAATTTTAATTTGGTTGCAGAAAGTAATTCCGAAAGGTTCCGATGTAGAAAATGAATGAGCCTAAATTATAGTTGAGGTAAAATTTTTCAGCAAGTGTCCGAAAAATTCCGAAGAATAGAACTAATTATATATAGCGTACAATAATAAAAATCGCATAATTCTGGACACCCTAATCTGAGAACACCACACCACGTAATGGTCACATTACTGCAAAAGTGTCCAGACTCCTGACGGCAGAGACCCGTAAAAATTTTTTGTGTTATACAAAATCTTCAAAAATTTGTATTAATTTGCAATAATAAATTAACTTTGTATTAATTTGCGATTTTTCAAAAATCATCAAATATTTATCCAAAATTTTGTTTTGACCTTTCTAGTCTTTTTATGTTCATTCATTTTCTCTTTCGGAAATTTCGGAATCTTAACAGTTTCTGCATACTATCCGCAAAAACCCATAAAAATTTTTTGTGTTATACAAAATCTTTATTTGCGTTATTGAAAAAATTTGTAATTTGTGATTTTTCAAAAATCATCAAAAATTTATCTAAAATTTTGTTTTGCCCTTTCTATTTCTAGTCTTTTTATGTTCATTCATTTTCTCTTTCGGAACTTTCAGAATCTTAACAGTTTCTGCATACTATCCGACACCAGTAGCCAATCAAATTTATAGAATATCATGTGAAGTTTACTCTTAGAAATTTGGTTTAATTTGCATAATTAATATAAATTTGCATTAACTTGTATTAATTTATATACAAATTTTTACGGGTCTCTGCCTGGCGGGGCCTTTTAGACGGGTCAATTCACTACTTGTTTTTTTATATAGATGAGCTGCAATGCACCGAAACTCAAGAAGCTCATGTTGTGTTTTTCGAGCTTTTGGCAAGACCAATATTATCAAATTTATCAAAACTATCAAAACTATCAAAAGAATCACGTAAAGATTTATAATCTTCAATTAATATATCGTTATAAGCCTCGTTTACAGCTTCATTATTTGTCTATAATTTATAAATTTTATTATTACAAAATAATTTAATATTGTATGTAAGACAAATGTAAGACAAATAAATGTACGATAAAATAATTCAAAATACTTACTCCTTGAACAGATATTAAATATGATTTTATTAATGGTAAATTATCAGCTTTATGAAACATTTGAACAACTCTAGTGTGATAAATTTGTGGAGTAAGATAAACCAATAAGTGTTCATCCATATAGAATTTTAAAGCCTACGAATCAAATAAAAAATTATAATTTGCTAAAAGAAAAGATTTTCTCATCAAACAACCTACCTTGTAATAAATTTCAACATTACAATAATGTCCTTAAAACGAGAATGTTCCCAAGCATCTGATGCGCGATTCATCATTGCGAGTGATCTATATCAAATTCGCCATAATTTTCATATAAAAACACCATTTCCTTCCATAAATGAGCTTCATCGCAAGCTCGAATGACTTTTGAAACGCTAAGGCGAGACCAAAAGAGGCGAAGATGTTCATCTGTTTTTTTCCGGACGATATTTAGTATATAAAATCGCCAATTCAGTAAACATACCCATATGAGCTCTCTCTAATCCAAGACCCACTTCAAGCAAAGATAAATGTAACCGTTGTATTCATATTGACGAATTATATCCTTTGTTCATATAAACGATGATTTCTTCAGCATGAACAATTAAACTAAGACCGCATATATGTGCGAGACGAAATTCTTTATGCTGCACGCAAGCATCATAAGCATTTTTCCAAATCCCAAATATTATTATTAAATGTAATAAAGAGTTTTCTCGATAATAATACAGACATTCAAATAAAATTAATTAATTTGTACTGCTGGCCTTACGTGCACCGTCAACAACAGCCTGGTATTCTCCCAAGTGCACAAGTGCAGAAGCTAATCGAGTCCAATTTGAAATACTTTGGAATAATATTTTAGCTGCTGCATACAAGCCATCATCATAACATCGATCTCCAACTATTTGTGTTTGCATATGCGAATAGCAGCTCACTATCAACAACAGGCTCACGAAGTTTCTTGCGGCATATTTGCAAATATTTAACAAGGTCTTCATGTTTACTGGCGCGTTAAGAAATATCTATAACCTCGTTAAAGTTACTTGGATCATCGGCGCGAATATATGATTCTAAAAAAATAATGTCCATAAGAATTAGATAACATATACAAAATAATGCATAATTTATGGGATACCTACCAATTGAATCATTATTTCTTAGATTTTCAATTTGTGCCTTAGCCAAACGGTTCCAAACTTCCAACTTTCTGCAAATTCAGATGCCCGGTCAATGCTACCAATATGTTCTATCAACACGTTAATGGCGTTAGTATTTTCACCATGTTTGTTATATATATTAAAAGCTTCTTCATAAAGCCCATTTTTAACAGCAATTTCAGCAACATCTGGAGCATCAAAATTATTGGGCTTATTTATATAATTCATCACTTTGGATTTATCGGCCTGAAGTATAGAAGAATAAGATTAGATGATTATAATTTAAATAAATAAATCAATAAATAAATAATTTTTTTATAGTAAGGTATGGGTTACTTACTTTAATAGCTGTGAGAGTTAATAGATTTTGAAGAGTTCGATTATTACTGAAGGCTGTATTATCCAAAATAAACTTTGCTAACAATTCCATTAATTCGATTGGTAAATCAGCAGCCATAAACGCTTTAACAGTAACGGAAGCATCTTCTGGATCAATAGACTCTGGAAGAGCCACAGCATTGATCTAGTAAATTAATAATTAATACAAAATAAAAGAGCTTTAAACATATTAAAATCGTCCACCTGATCAGTAATAGATCTACGGTACATATTGTTTTGATCCAGCACATGAGCCCAAAGCATTAGATCACAACTTGATGTTTAAACATGGAATTCGCTCATAATCACATTGTCACGTTGATATGCGATAAAGGATCACGTTTCTCACAGTATTTACCAATTGCTAAAGAAACGTAAAGCTAATAATAATAAGCAAATTCAGATTAATTAAGAGATTTTTTAAATCAAATAATTTAACATAAACTAGACCTACCGAATTTTCTCTGAGAAAAGCTTCAGGATTATTATTACTAAAGATATATATCTTTCATTTAATTCATTTTCCATTTTATCAATTTTACTTTTCAAGGCCAAAACCTTTTGTTTGGATTTATTCCATTCAAATGACAAAAAGACAATACTTCTGTTAGAGTTAATTAACAACCGGTCCTTCTTGTGTAAATATTCCGATAGGTTGTTCCACTTTTCTTGTATAAAAAATAAATAAATAAATTAATAGGTAATCGTTCTTGTTAAGTAGTAAGATTTTTATTAGTAGCATACAAGCATAAGTTCCTTTTTTAGAATAAATAATGCACATAATTAACATCTTTACCGAACATTAATAGAATTTATTCTAAGAAACTCTTTTAAGCTAAACATAGCGGACTCGAACCAAAGGTTTAGGTAGCTAACCCAGCGATAATCATCTTCGAATGCGATCCTCACAAGACAATATTGCTTAAAATTGCTTGTGGACTGAACTAACTACCCTCACAATTGGCTCCAGCGATAACCACCTAGATGGTCTCACGTAGAATAGCTCAAAAGTCTTGGCTACTACTATTAAAAAATATATCTACCTGTTCAATCTTGCTTTCTGTCTTACTTCATTTTCCGTTTCCGTTCTACGAGTATAACGTTCGTGTCTCTCTCGTGCAAGCATTGTGTACTCTTTTTAGGAATAAGAATTAGAGTTGAATACTTGTTTTTTTTTACGCGCGCATGGCCAAAACATTGTTTTACCCTTTGATCTATTTATTGACCCCGAAAAAAATTCACCCGTGTAACGTAACATGATTATGAATCAGGGCCGACACGTGATGAATTTTGCGATGATCATCGATAATTATTTTTCATAATATAGGATCCCTGATCTATTATGAATATATTTTTTAAAAATTATTTATTTCATATATAAATACAAAAGTATTCAACTATTATTACTAATCTCGAGTTACACCATAAAATTCAATAATATTTGGATGCTTATTGCAAACTTTTTGTATGTTCTTAAGCTAAATAAATACAGTGTTGAATTAATTAGCAGCTTTATTATTATTCTTGCATTATTATTATAACAATAATATAATTTCTTACCTCTTTAACAACTCTTTGAATGGTCTTTTCATCCATAGGTATAATGTTCAATTGTTTAAGAGCAATGGCTAACCCACGAACTTTCCATTTTGCTTTATATACAATTCCAAAACCTCCTTTACCAATTGGTTTATGAACAGAGAATTCAGAATAGTCGTAAGACTTAAAGCAACCTTCGTGAATAGCGTTTTTGAGCCATTCTTCCGAATATACCATATTTTAATAACTTATTTTATATGTAATTATTAAATACTGAATCGAAGAAAAATTGTTTAAAATGATTATTTAACCTCTACAAATATAAGTTATACGATTTCGTTAAAACCTTAGACTTATAGAATTGAATCCGGAGTTCGTTCGAGACTGCATAAGCTGCATAACGATAATCCATACGATTTTGGGTAGCGCACCCACGAAAAATTGGTAAAAAAAATTAAAGCCAATAAATTGCGTTATAGTTAGGGTTAGGGTAACTTTGATGCCTAATACACTAGTATAATACACGTAGTAAAATTCACGAGAAACATTTTTGATTAGGCCGCAAAAAGTGGTTTTCTGATTTAAAATTTCGAATTATAGATTTTTTGTAAAAAAGTGGTGTCGCTTCGATTCTGAAATTTAATTAATCAAAATTACGAAAGGAAGTAATTTTTGTGAATGCGTTTATTATTATGCCACAGTGATAACTTGAATATTCATTTTCAGTTTTAATTTACGTAACAATCTAGAATCTAATAAAAATATCTTTCAAAAAATTGTCTTATCACAATAAGAATGATCATTTAAAGTTCATATTTAAAAAAATTTTCAAGTCGTTTTTAATAAATCGTATAAAACTGGTTATAAAAGATTTTCTTTCAAATTTTCGTCTTTTTGACCATTTCAATTAATCTATAGCATAAATGCGAAATTTATTATTCGTTATTACTGCAATAATTCCCCAATTTCTCAAACCATGTGATCGAGGTTGTAATTTCCACATTCCTGCTCCTACGTTCAAAAAGTAATCCATAAATAAATCGTCTATTAATTTAAGAGATTGTTCCAATATTTTCTCATAGTCATTATTTGAATTAGTTGATAATTGAATATCCGAATTTGAGATTTTAGGCTTAATATCTGAAATAAATTTATTTGACAAATAATATTGAATTTCAGTGATTCGGAATATTATTAACTTGCAGTTTATTATACATACCAAATTGTCATTTGCCGATAGATCCATAAGCTTGGGATCATAATTCCAACATCTTTAGTAGAGTTGAATGTATGAGTTTGGTGTACCTTCTATAGGTATTTTTCTTTCTCCTTTGGATGCATGAAAAATAATGCCATAAGGGATTTTTTCAAACGATTGGAATGGCGGTCTGCCATTGAAAATTTCCCAAAGAATATATCAGATTTTTTGCTACGTTTATATGATCCGCTTTTGAAACATTGAGGGTCAATTTATCTTGCATTCCATGAACGCTAATATTTGAAGTCTTAGATGGCTCGTCTTCGGATAAGCCAAACTCTGCAGTCATGAACTAGAATATTTTTGGAGTGTTGAAACAAAATTATTTAAAGCATTAAATCATTATCAGTTATTAAAAAAAAAAAAAAACATAGTATATAAACCTTTTTCGTATCTTATGGCAACATAATTAAATAACGACCCTTACAAAATCTCGAGAATAATATTATTTTTATGTAGGAATTTGAGGCCGTCTAAAATTTCACAGGCCATTCGCAATTTATCGGTCCATTCAAGCTTTGAAAAATATTCGCATTATTTGCCAATTGCAAAACCATATTATAAAATCCTCGATCTATTATGAATATATTTTTAAAAATTATTTATTTCATATATAATAAATATAAAGCATTCAATTATTTTTGCTAACCTCGAAGAATTTTCTTTATTTTTCAAATATGAACTTTAAATTTGATCATTTAGTAAACTCGAGATGGCTACGTTTGATTAAAACTCGAGATGGTTACGTTGATTAAAATGAGTGGAGCCAAATTAAAACCTCAGTTGTGGTGAGTGATTGGCCGGAGCGTAGCGACGGACCCTAAGTTTCTATGCGAAGTGATACAAAAATTACCTTCCTGATGTGCTTCAATTGTAAAAATCTTGACAAATTTTACTTTTTTGATATACTTGCATATATATGATGTAAATCTTATCAGAAATGGAATTTGGAAATTTTTTGTCTGTCACCACGCGTGTCTATATTTGTGCTTTTNTCAATTGTAAAAATCTTGACAAATTTTACTTTTTTGATATACTTGCATATATATGATGTAAATCTTATCAGAAATGGAATTTGGAAATTTTTTGTCTGTCACCACGCGTGTCTATATTTGTGCTTTTAATGTTACCAACATATGCATATTAACGCGTTTGTGTAATACAGGGACGATGATATGTTGTGTTTCACAAAATATCACAAAAATCACAAAATTTTGTGAAAATCACAAAATTTGTGTAGTTCCGCCACAAAATTTCACAAAATTCGATAAATTGGCATGTTTTCACATAGTTCCGCCACAAAATTTCACAAAATTTGATAGATTGGCATGTTTTCACATAATTTCATAGAAGGTCCCCGAAATTCCTGGTCGGAATGCATCGGAATCCTGGTTGGTAGGGCCGAATTTTGCCCAGGATCATTAAAAAATTTACTAATAAAATCGTAGCCGTTCACTAAGTGAAACGTGCTCAGCTGATAATTTTGCTATAGAACTTACTAACTAGTAGGGCTAAATGCCGACCTAAACAATTATCTATGATGTATTTTAACCGGGATTGAATTATTATCATTATCGAAATTTTTTATATAGAACTTTGAGGGTTTTTATATATTTTATATAGCAATAGCTTTTTTTCATTCTTTATATAGAACTTTTTACAAAATTTTATAAAATTCAAATTAACTCTCAAAATCGCTTCAAATTGATCCACAACAAATCACAAAATTTACTTTATATTGCACAAAATTGCACAAAATCGTTTCAAATTGATCACAAAAAATCACAAAATTTACCTTATCCCGCCACAAAATTTACGTTATCCCACCACAAAAAATCATCGTCCCTGGTGTAATATGATGAACATATGATGAGATTAGCCTAGTGTATTTTGAATTAGACTCGTATTGTATATCGGTATATAATTAGAGTATTAGATATTCAGATTATCCAGATCATCAGTTTATAGTTTATGCAATCCCGAGATTGTAACTCCGACTCTTTTCATTAAGTTTGTTAACTGTTTAGACGAAATCATATACATTTTAGAGGTTAAATAATCATTTTAAACAATTTTTCTTCGAAACAGCATTAACAAAAAATATTAAAACATGGTAGATTCGGAAGAATGGCTCAAAAATACTATTGATGGAGGTTGCATTAGGTCATACGACTATTCTGAATTCTCTGTTAATAAGCCAATTGGTAAAGGGGGTTTCGGAATTGTATATAAAGCAAAATGGAAAAAGTACGGATTAGCCATTGCTCTTAAGCAATTAAACATTATATCTATGGATGAAAAGACTATTCAAAGATTTGCTAAAGAGGTAAGAAATTATATTATTGCTACAATAATGCAATAATAATAAAGCTGCGAATTAATTCAACACTATGTATATTTAGCTTAAGAACTTACAAAAAGTTTGCGAACACCCAAATATTATTAAATTTTATGGAGTAACACGAGGTTAGTAATAATAATTGAATATTTTGTATTTATATATGGAATAAATAATTTTTTAAAAAAATATATTCATAATAGATCGAGGATTTTATAATATGGTTTTGCAATTGGCAAATAATGGAGATTTACGTGAATATTTAAAGATAAATTTTTCAAAGTTTGAATGGGCACGTGAAATTTTAGACGGCCTCGAATTCCTACATAAAAATGATATTATTCATCGAGATCTTGTAAGTGTTCGTCTATTTGATTATATTGCCATATGATGACGAAAGCATTTTATATACTATATCTGATATAACATCTTGAATTTTTTTAAATGGTAACGATTTTAATGTTCTATAATTAAAATTCTTGTTTTAGCACTCCAAAAATATTCTAGTTCATGATGGAAATTTGTTGATTGCAGATTTTGGCTTATCAAAAGACGAGACATCTAAAACTTCAAATGCTAGTGTTCATGGAATGCAAGCATACATTGACCCTCAATGTTTAAAAAGTGAATCATATAAACGCAGCAAAAAATCTGACATATATAGCTTTGGGGTAATTCTTTGGGAAATTTCAAGTGGCAGACCGCCATTCCAATCGTTGGCAAAAATCCCTTATGGCATTGTTATTCATGTATCCCAAGGAGGAAGAGAAATACCTATAGAAGGTACACCAAGCTCATACATTCAACTCTACGAAAAATGTTGGAATTATGATCCAAACCAGCGTCCAGAACTTGAAGAAATTTCAAGAAAACTTATGGATTTATCGGAAAATGAGAATTTTGGTATGTTTAATAAACTCTCTGTTAGTAATGAATTATTCTGAATGATTGAGATTCATTATTACTTGCCAAATAAATATACTTTGGTAGAATATTAATTATTTACACAATCTTATTAAAAAATTTCTACCATTTATCATTTAGGTGCAAGTAAATTCGACGAATTTATTTCGGATACTACGTCTAAAATTTCAACTTCGGATATTCCATTATTAACCAATTCAAACAATGATTTCAAGAAGATATTGGAACCTCTTAAATTTATAGACGACTTATTTATGGAACGCTTTTTGAACGCAGGAATAGGAATGTGGGAATTACAAACTCGGTCATATGATGTAGGAGTTCGCTTTTTATACAATTTTATCACATGATTTATGTTGCATTGCTTTTTTTTTTTACAAAAAAAAGATATGTCGTATAACCGAGATAACATGCCTTTATAAGAAAGAGGTAAGGACTTAATATGTAGATTATTTATTACCTTTTATAAACCTGATTTACCACACTATTACAGATTATTTATGTATATTCTGAAGATCACCACAAAAAATTTTCCGACACAGCATTTTTTGGAATATATCTCCGAATTTTACTAATAAAACCGCCTTCTTCGTACCCGGTTAATCTTTTATCCGAAGGGTTATAACCTTTTAATAATATCCTGTTGAAGTAAGAGGATAAGGTATATCCGGATAAATGTGCAGTCAAATTAAGCCTGTATCGGACTTGCTACTGTAAGTCATCATATAAAAACGGAAGTAGCAAATAGTGTATTAACAAGATTCAGCAAGATAGGGCGTTTTAAACCAAATAATAAGTCATGTGAGAATTTGCGTTAATTGCAGAATTGAACAATCCTTGCGCCCTGGGAGCTTTCCGTTTTCAGCTGCTCTAGCGTTGTCACCTTAAGGCTTTTCATAACCAATCGAATTTCATGATAATTCTGTGCACTAATATTGCATTAATAATAAAGTCTTTTCTAACTTAATATAATAGCGAAACCTGACCTTAATTACCAGCGAAATTTTTTCGGTGAAATCTTAGGATGGTAACGCTAGGGTTCTAGTAAAAAATAAATTGGCTGACCCGAATTAAAGCTAATAAACTTTAAATCTTTGAATAATAATAAGGATCCGTTCATTTCGATCATCCCAGTTCTTTTTAATCCAAATTAATGAACGTACAAAATCATTCCAGATTTCTAAATTTAATATGAGATCATAATTTATTATACTAGGCTAATGCGTTGTTCATCATATTACACAAACGCGTTAATATGCATATGTTGGTAACATTAAAGCACAAATATAGACACGCGTGCGGACAGACAAAAAAATTTCAACATTCCATTTCTGATAAGATTTACATCATATATATGCAAGTATATCAAAAAAGTAAAATTTGTCAAGATTTTTACAATTGAAGCACATCAGGAAGGTAATTTTTGTATCACTTTGCATAGAAATTAAGGGTCCGTCGCTACGCTTCGGCCAATAAGAAGACGAGAGCTTCAACCAGTAAGTGCTCTAAGATTATATATGTATACATAATTGATCAATTTTTCACGCCAAATCTGTTAAATGTAATTTATATACACTTAGAAGAAATTTAATTGTAGTTAATATTTTAAAATTTCTTTTTTGTTTTATAACTTTTTTAAACTATAAATTTTAAAACAAATAAAAACATTATAAAATTAATAATATTTATAATATTTTAAGGCAAAATGTCATTGGCGACATGTCGCCATGGCGACCCCTATATGATCGGCCAATCATTTTACAGATTGCCGATCATATAAATGATTTTTTTTATTTTTGATTTATTTTTTTTTTAGCATCGCTAGAGCCATTGGTGGAGCTGTTGCTGGAGTCATCATTGGAGTCGTCGTTGGAGCCGTAGTAGGAGCATGAAGTCACAGTGGATTTAGGCCGTGAAGCCGCAGCAGATTTCGGTGATTGTTGGAGTAGGAGCGTGAAGTTGCGTTTCGGTAGATTGTTTTATTCCGGTTTTTTTGAAGTCGTCGTTAGAGTCATCGTTAGAGTCGCAGTAGAAGCATAAAGTCGTGTTTAGATCAGTAATTCGGTAAGTTGTTTTTTTGGTGGGTACTTTTAGTTGTTTTTCGGTAGTTAATTCAATAGGTTCGTCGTTTTTTGTGGGGTTTCAATAGGTTCTTCTCAAAAGAAGGTTCTTCGTTGTTTTTTGGTGAGTTTTTGTAGGTTTTCGGTGAGTTTTTCTAGTCGTTTTCGGTGGGTTCGTTCAGGGTTCTTCGTCGTTTTTCTGTGAGTTTCTTCAGTAACTTCTTCATCAGTTTTCTGCGGGTTCTTTCGGTAAATTCGTTTTTTTCAGTAGTCGTTTCTTGGTGTTTTCTTTTTTGTTCTTGGTTGAATTTTTAGTCTGTTCTTGTTCTTGTTTTCATCCGTTTTCTTGCCATTTCCTTGCTGTTTTCTTCCCAGTTTCTTTCCGTTTTCTTGCTGTTTTCTTGCTATTTTCTTTTTGTTCTTGTTCACCATTTTCGACCCGTTTTCTTGTCAATTTTTTTCTTTGTTCTTGGTCGAAACTTTGTCTGTTTTGTCCTTATATTCTTGCCGTTTTCTTCTTGTTTTTGTCCATTTTTTTGTCACATTTTTTTGTTGTTTTCTTAGATTTAAAAAAAAAATAATTAATAAAAAATAAATTAAAAAAAATTAAAAAAATAAATTAACAAATTATTAACCGGGTTTATTTTTATATATTAAACCTGGTTTTGACACTTTTTTTTTTTTTTATTAATAAATTTTATTAATAAATTTTTTTAATAATTTAGGTGTATATAATCAACCAATCGAATTCGATCACGTGCATCACATGCTCAACACGAGCACATGATGCACGTGATCGAATTTGATTGGTTGATTACGGGGTTGCCATGGCAACATGTCTCTATAAAATAACACCCATATTTTAAAATATAAAATTATAAATTAAGAGATAAATTGTAGTAAAAATTGTCGAAAGTTAATATAGTTTTTTATAATGATGGAATGCAGCTAGCTTCAATCAAAAGTTTTTTTTACTAATAAATGCCTATTAAGTTTCTACCAAATATTGGAAAGCAAAGATATTTCAGTTCAATTAGTAGGCTTATTAAAATAAGATCACGAGTTATTGTTCTTGATCATGAAATTAGATAATGGTGAAATTTGGATTAATTTTATATACGATTTTTAAAATTTTTTAAAACCTTCTTTGTCAGCTTTTTTTATGGTTGAGTTAGGATTTAGGATTAGAGTTATTAATAAAATAATAGATGATTTTGATAAGGTTTATATTTTCGAATTGAGACCCCAAATTTTACTATCATCCAATTTCACAATCATTTGTGACAATAATTTCTATCGATTTTTTTTTTTTAAAGGTGAGGCCTTGCTTATATCTTTATTGGGTAATTTATATAAGTAATTACATATATTATATAAAAACTTAAATTGCACAAGGACAAATACATATAAATTACATGCAAGAATAGAAGCTCAGACTAGTTTATCTGCGACCTAAACCTACTAGAGTGGTCAAGACTCACCTAGATTTGAATGGTTAAAATGTTGTTTGTAGGTGTACTGAATTTTTACCGATTTTGTGATTTGTATTACTATATAAAACTATACAAAAAATTTTTTGGTTTATATACTGTAATATTTAAAATTTATTTTTTATTTGAATGAGATTTCAAATTGATTTGGATGGTTAGAATTTTATAGCGTTTTGCAAAAAGATGTGGCCACATACATGATTTTTGTGATGATGAAAATTTCTGAAATTTTAGATTGTCTATCGCTATTCATATTTTTGATCAATTACGTTTATATTTCTTTGAAATCGGTAAATTTTAGAATCTATACCTTCGATTCTAATACTGTATTGTGATTTACAGAAGTCATATCTTTTGCAAAAAGCACAATAAATCGGTTTGCAGATTCATGTAAGAATTGGTGACTCTGTAGTTTGATTTCAAATAAACATAAACATAACCGATAGAAAATATGATTAATAGACATAATCAAAATCGAAGTGCATTTTTTTGCAAAGCACTATAATTCTGAATCTATTTGGTGAACGATTTTTATAATTGTAAATAATGAGATCTTAATTTGGATTTTTGTATCGAGGAACTAGATATTAAAAACTTCTAAAAAGATCTTATACCAACAAATAAATATGTTGCATAGTTAATGTGTTTCTCATTGGAGAGTCATAGAAATTTTTATTCAGAAAATATGTGTTTAAAGCACCAAATTTGAACGATAAGCATTCCAAGACAATCTTTTAGATTATATCAGATTTTCAAAATGTAGAGGATATTTTTATATTAAGATTTAGATTTGATAATGAATATGTTTTTGCTGAGTTTATATTTCAATAGTTGTTTCCATCGTTAGTCGCAACAATAAATGAATTTGTATTAATTATAAAGTTAATTTCTTAACATAAATGAAACAGACTCGGCCGACAGATATATATATATAGTAAAATATGCGTGGTTCCGTAAGGTGAAAAGGCCTGTACTATATTCTATCTTTCCGTTTATTCAAAATTATGATAAGCTCATCTTTCCTTTTTATATTATCATTTGTTTCCAAAGATCGCGTAGAATGCTGTAATAATTAACTAATCAAATGACTTAATTTTTAAAAGTACTTAACACTACTAGAAAACGAAAATAATTTACTATATATATTTAGAAAATAAGTGGGCACGTATAAAGTAGGATAAGTAGAATATTTATTGCTAATAAACCTGGATACATTAAAGAATCTAAAAGATACAGTATAACTAAAACTTTGATTTACGATTAGCATGGGTACTAAAAAAAAAATAATATCTAGTTGAAATAAAATTCTTTAGTAAATTTACCATACAACCAATGTAAAATAACCAAAATAAAAGCAAAATTAATATCATATAGTTTCAAATTTCACATACACCTTGAGACTTACGCATAGTTAATGTTAATACAAATTATTAACGTGAAAAAAATTAGGTCATTTGTGCTTTGGTAAATTTAGTTTAAAATTAAAAAACTCAAGGTGTTACAAAAATGGTTGTGTTGTATATTATTCTCTAGACAATTATGATTATGCACTAGTCGCTTCACTTTATATTTTGCTCCGTACTTAGCATACAAAATTTTAAAATGGATGAAAAACTGATCTTATATGTTATTTGACCTTTTAAACTTTTTTTTATAAATTTCTTCCCTGGGTTTGCTAATCAACTTTCTTGATATTTAACAAGATTTTATTTTTTTGTCAAATTTTTTACCAGGCTGAAAAAGTAACAATCAAACCTATCACGCATTGCAATAGAGCAAGGCTGATTAATTTAAACGCTCTGCGATAGTGCGATGCTAGTCCTTTGTTTGTAAGACAGGATACAAGATCATTTTCAAAATAAGTACATGCGTACCATGTGGAGATAAAAAGATACATATCTCTTATGGAAGTTTTAGATGTGGTACATTCGCAATCAATAAATTTTGTAGAATCATTAGCTTTTCATAGTTTAATTTTAACTATCTCGACATCTTAAAATTTATAGTTACATTTTACAATATAATGCCTATACACACGTATTTTAATCAAACGTGTACTGAATGGAATATAATAAACTTTCTAAATGAATGTCAGTTGAAATAGATTTATACCTAAGAAGTCTTTAAAATATTATTAGCTGTGAGAAAGGGAAGAGAAAGGAGAAAGCACAGCTACTTCTTGATAGATATAAAAAGATAAATAATTTTCTTGTTGGAAATATAGATGTGAATAAGTAGCATGGCAAGGAATCAACTAGTTTCTCTGTCATTTAAGTCAATTAGTCGGGCCACGAACTAGCATTGGGGCACAGTCGATCAATTAGTTTGCCTAATGTTTCAAGTCTATAAGTTGAGTCAGTGTTGGACCTAGAGATGTTACGGTCCAGCAAAGACCACGGTCCAAACTGGTCTTTTGAACCAGTTCATGCAGTTTTCAGTCCCTAAATTAGGACTGGTCCAAATAAATCGGTCCAATAACAAATTCTGCGATTACATAATTTAATATATTAGTAAGTATATGCAATCACATTTTTTATTTCAAAGATCATTACCTTAAAAACAAAAAAGGTTATCGGGGTTCGCATTATCTGTTTATAGTAAATCTACTATTCTTCTAAAATATAATGAAGCAAGAACAATCTTGTTTACAAAAATAAATTCTTCAACCGAAGTTGATTTACCGAAATTAGTTTTCATGCACAACCTTTAAATGCTAAAAAAAAAATTTTACAGGTCCTTGACAATCCAAACAAGACAAATTCTAAATTAATTATTTGCAATATTTTTTTATCTTGGAGTGATAATTATAATACCCAGTATTTAAAATTCAATATTCTCATAGTTCTCAATAAACATTCAAGTTTTTTTAAGAACATTGATATTTAGAAAAGGTTCTCTTATTTGAAGACATTTTATTCTTTTTATTCTTTTAAAATGTTCTCAATAAGAACATTTATAAAATTTTTATGTTCTAGATTTACTATTGAGAACAATAAATTATATAAGATGTTCATCAATTTGATAATGTGTAACAAATTTTGCATAAATATATATATGTACTTATATATGTATGTGTATAGCACATATGGGTGATTTCAATAGAAACAGCCCATTTTTACATATATTTTATTTGAGATAATTGAGTTTAATCATTTGTTTTGATTTTCAGACTGATCCGGGATTAATTAAATTTCACAATTTTTATTAGTTAAAGGTAAACAGGTGACCATCGGGTAATCTCGTGATATGTTGGCTCTACACAGCCTCGTGTAATTTTTCTTTTACATTATCTTGATTTTTTATTATGCAAATCGACTTTCATTTATAATTGAAAACTGTCAATCATGCCAAAATTTATATGAATCTAATAAAAACTCATTTTTCAAAAAATTATAAAAATGTGCTGTTTCTATTGAAATCCCATATGGTTAAAGTTGTAAAATATTGTTAACAATTAACAATTACAGTGGCCTACCATAGTAATATGGACACTTTTTAAAAATTTGTATAAAGCTAAATAAAAAAGTTAAGAAGCTAAAAATAAAATTATAAATTTATTAAATCTATATTTTTTAAATAAAAAAAAGATTAAAAAATTCTATGTAGTACTTTTTGAAATAGATAAGATCAATTAATATTGTGTAATGTTAACAAAGACGAAATTAGTAATTTTTAAAAAACTAGTTATTATATTTACTATATAATAAAAAAATTTTTTTATTAAGTAAATTAAACTTAATAATTAAGTAAAATTTGTTCAGTATAACAAATTACATATAATACTAAATTTTTAAAGATTTTTAAAAAATATTAAGCAAAATATTTTTATTAAATATAAAAGCTAAATTATTAAATAAAAATTGAAAAATTGCTAAATATGGTAATTTTATTACTATATATAGCAATTTAATGAAAAAATTTCAAAAATTCCTGAAATTTTTACAATATGTATAATTTGTTATACTGAACAAATTAGATTTAGTTTACTTAATAAAAAAAATAATTTTTATATATACTAAAAATTAGTATTCAATTTATACTAAACCTATATTAAAAACTGGAAATCGACGCGATTAAAAATTTAAAAATTTTTTTAAATTTAATTATCTTAAAAAGTTTTGCATAAAACTTTATAATTTTTTTTTATTTAAAAGATATAGATTTAATAAGTTTATAATTTTATTTTTAGCATTATACCTTTTATATTTAGCTTTATACAAATTTTTAAAAAGTGTCCACAATATCTTGGTAGGCCACTATATTTAAGAAAATAACCTTTAAAGATTTTTAAAATAAATATTCATTTACCATGCAGTGTGTTTTTTATATAAAGGATATCATTATTGTGTATAATTAATATATAGATAATGTGGGTCAAATAATATGCCAATATTAAGCAAGTAAAAAGACACAAAGTATTTGTTAGTATGAAGTTTAAATAGTTAAATAACAAAGTAATTGGATTCTAATTTATTACATTAACCAATAGTAGCATTAGTAAAATATCATAGAAAGGCTTGTTTTATTATGAGCAAATATGAAAAGCACTTGAAGTTTTAACAAAATTATTAGAAATTTATCATATTATATATTGTGTTATATTGAAAAAATATGAAGAACTATAAAGTTTAAAAAATTATTAATAAATAAGCATGAACCTAGTGTGTAAATTTTAAGTATAGAATATGAACATTCAATAAAAATTAATGTTCAATATATTTAATATATAATGAATACTAAAAAGTTTTTAAGAACAATAAAGTTTTAAATTATGCTCTTTTGAGAACATAACTTTAGATTTGAATTTTAAACACTGATAATACCCCATTACTTTATTGTTTTATAAAAAATTACAAAATATAATAGCCCGCCACTAGCCCGCCGATATAAAAAAAAACTTATTTGTAAGATAGACAAATATCCAATTTCTTTAGACAATTTGTATCCTTTTTTCTTTATTAAAAAAAAATTAAAATTTATACAAATCTAGTAATATAAACGATATATTTCTTTAAATAAAGTAAAAAAAAAACTTACAACTGTCACATTTCTCGCATCACTACTTACAAATTGCATCGTAATTCCCATGACTTGGAACTTCTAAAATTGAATTTTATATTAAAGCATTTGGTTTGATACTATCACAGCATTACCTTAAAAAAATTTTTTTTGAACAAAATAAAAAAGGATCTATGGCCCAAGGTGATTTAGTATTCAGAACCTCAAATAGTAAAAAATTGCGCATGCACCTTTGTGTAGTGGTTAATTTATAATGAATCATGATACTTGATGAACATAAGCGATTAATCAATTTAAGATGAATCAAGATACTTGATAAATAACTAAAGATAAAAGAGTCTAAATAGGTTAATTTTTTTTTTAACTTTGATAGCCTCCCTAGAGCCTAACTAGGTTATTAATCCTGTAATATTTACAACTATAAACCAATTAATTTTCAAACTAATATATAGGTCTAACATTATTCGGCTACTTCTATGAGTACCCAAATGCAACCTGTCGCACTATAATCCTAGAAGAATAGAGTCTCAACTTCAGTGCCACCAAGTTTAGAATTTCTCTTCAAATCCCTCCCACCTAGCATCAATGGTAGGGTCAGATAATAGTATTATGTACTATTATCTGTATAATACCATTTAAAAAAAATAAAAAGATGCAAAAAAAATAAAAAGCATAAAAAAAAGAGAAAAAATAACTTCGAACCTAAATGAAAAAACCAAAAACAACAACAAAAAAGAAACAGATAATAGGTGAGAGAAACGAAGAAAAGGCCTATCCCTTACTTTGTAGAGGTTCGCAGGCAAATTTGTCTGTATAATTACTATAAATATACCTCTGATCTAGTTTTTTAATCATTTAAGATATTTAAATAAAATTTGATATTATAATATTTAAGAACAAGGATTATATTTTTGAATTATTTAAACTTATATTATAAGACAAAAAGTTTATGTTGCTTATAAGCTAAAAATATTAAATTTTAAAGAAATTTTTTAACCAAAAAAATATTTTACAATATCTTGGCGAATTCTTTAAATATTGGGTTTAAAAATATAGTTTTTATACAACTTTGTAGTTTATATAAAAGATGACAACTTTCATTATTTGACTTTAAATGATTTACTTGTAAAAATTAGGACTTGTATTAGAAGTGAAAATTTTTTTATAGATGGGAACATATAAAATTTGAGAAAACCTAAAGAAAAAATTCTATAGTAAAAGTTCCAAAACAAAAACTTTAAACTTTTATTACACCAAAGTTTTTTAATAATTTTAAAAAAAATTTTATAATAAAGTTGATAAAACAGAACTAATATTATATTTTTTACTTAGAAAGTATATAGCTAAAATTAATATTTAAGGTTTTATTTAAAAAATTTAAAATTTTAAAATTTTCGAAGGCAAATATGCCTGCATAACAAATTAAGGGATACAAACGATGGAACTGACTAATCCTATCTAAAAAAAAAGAAAGAAAAAACAGCTACTAATACTAATACTTATACTAATACTAATACTAATACTGCTAGTAATAAAAATTATAATACTGCGCAGCGAAATCTGCCTAAGTATTATGTACATAAAAGAGAAAAAAAAAAACTACGTCTAAAAGAATGTTCTAGAAAGAAATTTCATCTCGAATTTTCTACCAAAATATCTCATGTGTTGTTTACTATTTATTTCGCAGGATTCAAAATTTAATTCATGATTTAATTGACATTTGATTTATTGGGTAGATGTATTCCCAATTGGAAGGAATAAACACTGCTGATCTTTTGAAGGGGTAAACCGAATTGACCACTTTTTGGCGAAATTTTGAAAAAAACAAAAAAAGATAGCGGAGGTATCAAAACTTGTAAAGAGTGTAAGTTTTATGTTTTGTAGAATAGTATAAATAACCAAAAGTATGTTTCCATTTAAACTTCCACATTCTTTTGACAAAAAACTCCAGGATTATAGCCCTACTACATTTTCAATAGCAATGAAGTTTTTTACCCGAAAAACCAAACCCACAAAAAAAAATCTTTTTCAGCTCTATTTCAGTCCTCTCACATGCAATCTGAAGTTCTATATCCAAGTTGCTTCTAGATAGAGTTTTTGTTATGTATAAAAATACTAACTACAAAATTTTCGTAGGTCGGTACTTATAGAATTTTTGGTGTAAAGGATCGTTGAAAAGAGTTGAATGTTTATTTGTCTAAATAGGTTAATAAAAACGTTCTGAAAAAATAAAAAAAAAGTAAATAAAGAAAAACTTGAATATAGTTCTCACGGCCCTAAAAAAAAATTTTTAGAATAACACAATTAAGATCTAATATAAAAATAAATAAAAAATTAGCATTAGTATATATAATAAAACCCTTAAAAATCTTAGTAACCACGAAGTTCGCTCTTATAAAAAAAAAATAAATCATATGAAAAAGACATGTTTTCGTTCTTTATTTATTACTATAAAAAAAGAGAATGCCTATTTCCACCATGGTATTTTTCTATTTCCACCATAGTTACATGAAAGTTTCTATTTTTAGATTTTAATATAATATTGTATATTATAATTTTAATTATCTTCTATTGATCTAGCTTGATTTAGGTTACTAAAACAAGACTTGTATAACGTGCATGATATTAGCAGCATGTAACCAAAAATTATTTTTGCGAAAACAATGCACTGGGCCTTTGTATAATGTACGTGCATATGTTGTATAACTAGTATATGCACTGTGATTGGACGTTGCTTTGAACTAGATTTAGGGTTAGAGTGAGCCGGAATTATGTCTAACCCTGCTGGGAATTATTATAATAGTATAATGCCCACTAGTATTAAGCTTAATGCTGGTCGACCCAGGGTTAGGTTACAAAATAAGACTTGTATAATGTTACATGACATTAGTAGCGTATAACCAAAAATTATTTTTGCAAAAACAATTTACTGGGTCTTTGTGTAATATAAGTGCATATATTATTTTGAATTCTAAAAATAAAAAATCTCATGTAACTATAGCGGAAATAGCAAAATACCATGGTGGAAATAGTAGCTCTCTAAAAAAAAATATCAAACTGCTCTTCTGAAAATCGTGCATTCATTAGGCCCGAAAATGATATTGATGATTTTCACGAAAGATAGTACTTCAGACCTTGATAACCAAGTGTCTCAGAAAACTACAACTACTACTGGTACTTTGCGATCCCAAGATAATTATAGATCAAAAAAACGAAGTTCGACAATTTGGCCCCACTTTGATACTAATACAGCCAACCATCCTGGAATACCTGTATGTCAAAAGTGCAATAAAGTTTTTGCAAAAACTCTGGTGTCTCATCTCTACGAAGATATCTTAGTACACATCAAATTAGAGCACCCGCAAGACGTCAAGCTATTCTTCATTTTCCCAGAACAGATCCGTATAATGAAAATGAGCAAAACAAAAGAGTCCAAAAAATTGATTATCTGGATTATTGCTGGCCAACAACTCTTCATGATTGTTAAAAATAAATATTTTAATGAATTTATCAACTTCATTGATCCTCGGTATATAATTCTGACAAAACAAACTGCAAAAATAATGGTTGTTGATGAATTTGAAATTAGACAGAGTAGAATTGTTAATGATCTCGTAAGTATTCCTATAAAGGGTTCTTTAACGGCTAACATGTGGACATCTCGAAATTTTGAAGCTTTTCTCAGTGTTACGATTTACTATGCGGATGTTAATTGGCAAATGTGACATTTCCTTTTAGATATTATTCCATTCAACGGCAGATACATGGGTGCAAATATAGCGGATACTATTAATAATCTCCTTGCTAATTTTAATATCAAAGATAAAGTTTTAGCTCTTACAACAGACAACGAGTCCGCAATGATTGTTTGTAGATGATTAATTGTGCATGAGCTGCAGCATGAATTTGATAATCTTGGGTTTTCACATTACTGATGTACTGCCCATGTTTTTAATCTAGCTACAAAACAAGGACTAAAAATGGTTAATTCTTCAGTCAAAAAAGTTTGAAACTTAATATCAAAAATTAGGGTATCTACCTGTCTCAATGATGATTTACGTGGGCTATGCAATCTTAAAAGAATTCCATACTTTAAACCCAAATTAGTCATCAAGACGAGGTGGAACAGTACATACTACATGCTGCAAAAAATGAAAAAATGCAAACACCTCTTCGATTGTTTGCAGCAGACCATCCATCGATCAATTTATTGTATTCAAATCTTAATGAGCTACAAAATTTAAAAGTAAGTGACTTTGGCAAAGATAAAAAAAATAAATAAATAAATAAATAAAATAAAATAAAACAATAAACTATTAATTTAGGATGTGCTTACTCTTTTGGAACCAATTGAAGCAGTGACAAAATTGCTTTCAGCAGCATTGTACCCAACTATAGGTGATATCCAGTTAGTGTTTTTAAGTATCCAAACTATTTGGATACATTCATTGAACAAGAAGAATTTTCTCAACATGCGGCAGCCATATCAATTTACCAAAAAATCGAGGAATATTGGACCATAATGGACAAACCTTCTATTGTATCTGCAGTTCCTGATCCTCAAAGGACCCTAGACATCTAGTATAAAGGTTATACTTGTTTTTTTCAGCAAAAACCCTAAAATTTAAGAAGTAAAAAAAAGTTTTTGCCAATTATCTTGGTATCCAAAGGACCAATTTGAACAAACTTTTTTTTAAAATGAAGCTCTCAGTAAGACGCATCTAAAAAAAAGTTCATTCAATTTTGATTACTAGATCAAAAGTTATTTAAACAAATATATTTTGTCATTTTCAGCAAATTGGGCCAAAATTGGCCAAAATCCAGTTATAACTAAAGTTAGAACCAAGATGATTTTTTCAATCCGGATATAACTAGAATTAAAAAAAATGAATCTGGATTAATTTTATTTAAATCTGAATATAAATATATTCAGATTAATTCAAATACAAATCTAAATCCAGATATAAATCTAAATCCGGATACAAATCTATATCCAGATATAAATCTATATCCAGATATAAATCTATATATATGGTTAAATAGCAAATACAATCTATCTAATTTATTAGGGATTGTGCCTATACAAAATATAAGTTAAACCCAATGGCAGGTTTTCTTTTGGTAGTACACATATCTGGATTACATATTATATTCAGATTATATGTTGTATTCGGATTATATATTGTATCCAGATTGTAAATTGTATCTGGATATATATTATATCCGGATTGTATTATATCTGGATATAGTTGGTTCAAAAAATTGAATCCGGATTTGTTTAAAAACCAGATTAATCTAGATATAAATATAAATCCAGATTTATCTACTACTTCTAGTTATGACCTATATGAGAGATGTCCAGGGTCCTATTCTCAAGCCAAACTCAAAATCTTTAGCAAAGAAGAGGCTATTAATGCAAAAGAAACAGTTCAAGAAATTATGAGCCAATATTCATATGAATATCAGAAAACTTCATCTGTCTCTAATTATACAGAAGAAAGCCCAATTAAAACTGCCTGAAAGTTTTTTTGGAAGTGGTATAACAAATTTGAGCCTGTAGAATATTCGTTCCTAATACTACTATTAACAATTTTTTCAAAAAATCAGCAACCACTAATAAATTAGATTGTTACAGTGCATTAGAAACAATTGAAGAAGATACAATTCCGCTGGACTGGTGGAAAGCAAACTAAAAAACTTACCTGATTTTTTCAAGAATAGCTTCTGACTATTTAAGTATCCAAGCAACCAGTGTTGCTTGTGAACAAGCGTTCTCTATAGCTGGAAATACTATCTCAAGAACTTGTAATCAGTTCTATTCTAAAACAGCATGGGCATATCTTTGTATTAAAAGTTGGATCAACAATGAAATAGGCAAAATCGAATAAAGTGATTATACTTGTGCTTTTAGAAAGGTAAAGAAGCTCTAATAAAATAATTGTTTGATACCCATTATATTAAAAGGTATCATTAAATAATTATTTGGTTTTTTTTTTTTTTTTAAGGTAAGGCCTTGCTTATATTTTTATTGAGTAATTTATATAAGTAATTATATATAGTATATAAAAACTTAAATTGTACAAGGACAAATACATATAAATTACATTCAAGAATAGAAGCTCAGACTAGTTTATCTGCGATCTAAACCTACTAGAGTGGTCAAGACTTACCTAGATTTGAATAGTTAAAATGTTGTTTGTAGGTATACTGTATTTGATCCATATTATGGACCAAATACTAATTTTGCGAAGGGCATGCCTATTGGTGAGCAGTTTTTAGAGTTAGAGTGTAATTGGTTAAATAAATATTTGTTAGTACGGTACCATTTTAAATAACGTTACAAATTTAAAATAACTTATCTTTGATTTCCAATATCAAAAAGTGTTTCATTCTTGCTGTATTTTTTCAAAAATAAAAAACTATTATCATATTAAAGTTATAATGATAATGAAATTACAAGCTTGTACAGTACATACCGCAATCTGGCTAAAATCGAGTGTCATAATAGCTTAAATTCTCCATTTCTATTGGCTATGGGTAGACCAGTCTGAAGCCTGGTCCTGGACCGGACCGAACTAGGACTGGTTCATGAACTGGTTTGTGAATTTTGGTCTAGTTCGCGATCTGCTACCCGGACCCGGTCTTTTGAACCAAGACTGGACCAGGACGGACTGTAACATCCCTAATACCATAGGGTAGAGGGTCTTATCCTGTGTCTGTCATGTGACTATGTTTGTAACAAATAAATTAAATTAAACAGATCAATACAGAAAATTGCGTATTTTGTCTGTTGTTATTTTCGTGGTGTCCTGTTGCTTTTATCATCGTTGTGTAGTGTTTTTTTGTGCTTCCGTTGTTATTCTTGCAGTGCTTTGTGGCTCTTTTATAGTGCTTTCATTTTCATTTGTTGGTGTTTTTGGTCATTGTTTGGTGGTGCCTTTGGTCATTATTTGGTGCCTTTGGTCGTCATTTGGTGGTGCCTTTGGTCGTGCCTTTGGTCGTTGTTTGGTGGTACTTATGTTGTAGTTTGGTGGAGCTTTTAGTTGTAGTTTGGTGGTACTTTTGGTCATAGTTTGGTGGAGGCTTTTGGTTGTCATTTGTTGATGCTTTTAGTTGTCGTTTGTTGGTGCTTAAATCGTCGTTGGGTGGTGTTTTTAATCGTTGTTTGGTGGTGCTTTTGGTTGTCATTTGGTGGTGCTTTACATTGTTTGGTGGTATTTAGGTTGTAGCTTGGTGGTTTTTTGTTCATTATTTGTTGATGTTCTTGGTTGTTATTTGGCAGTACTTTCATTATTGCTTGGTAGTGTTTTTAATTAGTCTTTTAGTTGTTTATCTTGTTATGCTTTTATATATATATATATATATTTGTACTTTTCGCTACTTGTATTTTTTTTAATAAAAAATTATCTTTAATAATATAATATACAGTATAACTTAATAAAAAATTTTTTTTGCGTTTTTTTAAAATTTGGACCAATCATATAGGGCCTTTGTAATAGAAAGGGCCGATACTGCCAAAAAATGAAAATCAGGTTTTTATTATATTCGGATAAATTTTGATATGCGCTACATTTTTCAATTAAAAGTGGAAATTGATTTGCATAATAAAAAATTGAGATATTTAAAAAAAAATTTCTTGGAAGTTTTGTACATCATGGGATTACCCGATATAATGGACTAATCAAATTACAAAAATTTTAATTAACCTGAATCAGTCCGAACAAAACAAACGTGATTTTCTCAAAATCATATAAAAACCAATATTGGCCCTTTCTACTGCAAAGGCCCATATTTAGGGGTAGGCTAAAGCCAGGTACATCACGAAATTACCCGATATATAACCCGGATTAGTCTGAACAAAACAAAGCAAGATGGCAAAGACAAAAAAAACGAAATATATAAAAAATAGCTATCAAAACTATCTTGTTTGACTAAGTAAAAGTGTCGTAAATGTGATTTTACTATATAAAAACTTCCTCCTAACTAACCCTAACCCAACCCTAACCCTAACCCTAACCCTAATTAAAAATCAAAAAAATTGGGTAATCTCGTAATGTACTGTACCTGGCTTTAGCCATCCCCATATTTAGAAAGTATAGATAAAAACTTATATCCCCAGGCATAGGATAAAAGCCTCTATCTCAAGTACAGGATAAGGATGCTCATGTTCAACTACACTGTTAAAATTCCACTATCACGTGATTTTGGCCAATAAAATAACAAGATCAGGTATAACATAACACAAAGCAGAAGATCAAAACAAAATATTTGCTGTTTCAAAAATCGTCTATATCCCCTAACAAAAAAAATTCCTTGAGCAATTTTAATATGTCTTGCTAACATCAAGCTCTATAGAAATATAGAACCCTAATTCTAACTTAAACGAACTTGAAGTTTTTTGGGCACGGTCACGTGATAGTGCAAAAGTGTCAGCGATCCTGGGAAAGATTCGAATGTTCTAGATTTGCAGATCAGTAAAAATCTGTCGGTACTACTAGGGTAGATATAAAATAAAATATACTATTTCTTTAATCAACTTATAAAAGTAGAGGCTAACCTTGGTACAATGGTGATATATATGCAGTAATGATTGTATGCGTTTTTGTATCAAATTAATACTTTAAAATTTCATAATCTTCTGCTTAGAGCTTTGACGGTCAGGTGACATGTACGGGTCACGGAACGAAAATTGCTCTGACCTGGGTCAAACGGGTTAGAATTCAAAATAGGCAAAAACGCTATATTGTGCAATTTAACTAATCTAACAGTTTATAGATAGCGAGAAATAATTTACTATATAGTAAAGCTCTGCTACGAATTGAAAATTGACCTTAAAATTAGGCTTTGAACTGGGTGAGTTGACCTGCACGATCTGAAACTCAGTTTGTCTGTATTAAACGGGTATTTGTTTTATTAAAAAAACATGCATATAATTATATACGTAGTATTTTTTTTACATTACAGACATATTGCGATAAGGCCATTTCGTTTGGAACATGATACACAGGTATTATTTCCATCTTTTCATGTTCAGATCATATATACGTAAGTCCTGTCGCAACATAGAACATTTATTAATTTTTTTTCCCCACACTAACATGGTAATAATACATTATGAATATAATTTATACATGTGGGTCTAAATTATTTTTTGCTTGCCGTAATACCGTAATGGCAAAAATATTTTAGGCAGTCTAAACCATAAATATTTTCAGCTGCCTAAAGTATTTTTGGTGCGAAAATATTTTCAGCTGCCTATAATCAAGCATACCTTTTTGCTGCCAAAGATAGTACTGTAAAAGGCCATATACAAGACCCCCATATATCAGAACCACCCTCATTTTTTACTAATTAATTTCTTTTTTTTTATGAATTAATTTTTTTGGTGCAATGTAAGAAACATGGGTCTTGTATATGACCTTTTACGGTAATTTCTTAATTTCTTTGCATATTCTTAAAATTTTTGACAAGGTACAAAACTTGTATTATTCTGAATAAATTGCATATGTATGTAATAATTAAAATAGTACAATTAATACGAATTACTAATTATCAATGAATATTTGAATGTATTTATATCTGTATTTTTTTTTAATTCTTTATTTTTACTTTATTATTATTATTATTTATTATTATTATTATTATTTCTAAACTTTTTTCGCTTGCTTTTTTTTTAATAATTGTTAAATAGATGCTGATTCTAAAATGACAATTCAGAATCGACATAAATTCAGAAATGACGCAGAATAAGAATACATAAACTACTTTTTATCATTACTAACAGATCACCTTAAAATTCAAATTACATTTATTGCAATTTTACTTAGATACATTAATTTAGTTTTTTTATTTAATATTTATTTAATGGTATCAGGTTACACTCGATTTCCAATAATTACTTCACAGAAAACTTAATTAACAGTTATTTTGTAATAGAATAATTCTGCTTCATTTAAGTTTAAACTATCCTTAAATACCACAATAGTTTTTGCTTCTTGGTGCATGATTTCATTTAAAGCGAACGCGCATTATCGATCTTTTCAAATTAGGAATTTATGAATCCTATGATCCATTGTTACATAGAATTCATAAAATTCAATTGCCTCCCCAATTTAGTAATTGAAACTAGCTATTATTTTTTTTCTAGTATCTACAGGACAGATGCAAATATAGTAAATATATAAACTTAATTCTTTATACTTATCTGTTATGGATAATTTTGGGCTTTATGTTAAACTGTTTTACTCATTTAATTGTTAACCATTTAATTTAGCTGGCATTAACATCAGAAAATTTTATACATAGATATTGATCGATATATAGCACTTAATCATTTTATATCAATTATATAATATCGTTATATATTGATTAAAATATCATTATATATCGATTATTGGATAAAAATCGATATATATCTATAATCGATATATATCATAATATCGTTATATATCAATTAAATTGGATAAAAATCAATATATATCTATAATTGATATATATCATTTTTTATATTAAATCGGTATATATCTATAAATCGATATATATTATTTTTATATTAAATTGTTATATATCTATAAATCGATTATAATTGTAATTACTTGAAACGATATATAACGATTAACAGATCTTTAACAATTACACAGTGTTTTGACCATGTTACAAAAATTT
>QKWP01000941.1:154782-179125 GCA_003550325.1 Gigaspora rosea
CCAAGAGTTTATTAATAATAAGAGAGGAGGATAAATAATATAAAGGTAAAGATAAAATACAATGTCTGGATCTGTCTAAAACTAAGGGAAATAAAGTGGGTTTATATATCTATTGAGCTAAGCGTCGCTAAGCGTCATTAAGCGTCACTAAGCGTCATTAAGCGTCGTTAAGCGTCGCTAAGCGTCATTGAGTGTCATTGCACATCAATTTCACATATCACTATTACTAAATACAGTTATTACAAAATTTCCTTATTAAGTTCTAATTTTCAAACTAATTTCTACCAAAATTAAAACCTATTCTATAACAGCGTGATTATGTGAATATAATAATTATTAATTGATATCATATCAGATATATATTGATTAATATCAATTAATATCGATATATATCAATTATTATTATTATCGATAGAAATCGGTAGGGGTGATGGGTATCGATATATATCATAGAATTCGCTATATATCGATCACTATCATGATCATTAGTAATCGGCAGGGGTGATTAGTATCGATAACTAGCATTATCGATGATTAACGAATTCGCTATATATCGATCACTATCATGATCGTTAGTAATCAGCAGGGGTGATTAGTATTGATAACTAGCATTATCGATGATTAACGAATTCGCTATATATTGATCATTATCATGATCGTTAGTAATCAGCAGGGGTGATTAGTATCGATATATAATTACTAGTTAGTAATCGATATATATCGGTCTATTTTTTTTGCTGATGAAGATTACTCTGACTCATGATTATACAATTTTTAAACGTATCATTTGAAATCTGTAATCCATATCATCCATACGTATATTGCTGATCAACTACCTGAACTACAGCTAATAGTAGTTAAACTACTCAAACTATAGTTATTTGTAGTTAACTACCAAACTATAGTTAATTATAGCTAATTACGCAAACTATAGTTAATTGTAGTTAGTTTGAATAGTTAACTACAATTATTCAAACTATAGTTAATCGTAGTTAACTAAAACTACAAATAATATATAGTTATTGGATGCGAAGCAGCCAATAACGGAATTTATTTGTAAAATAATTTCATTATCTGGCTGTGTAGCATACAATAACGGTGTTATTCAGTGGTTTACGACGATTGTGCTTGCTAAATGACTCGAGTTTTTGGTAGTGATTACGCAAGCTGCCAAATAACGAAGTTATTTGGCAGATGACACATCACTGCCAAATAACTATAAAATATTGAGCATATGATGAAAAATTCCCTGTTATTTTCATATATCCAATATCGATGTTATTGTTCATATTATATTAGCATGTGAAATTTTTTGTCGTGACATTTTGCATAAATGATGATGTTATTTTATGACAAAAATATCAAGGCAAAAAATTTTTACATAATCATATCACATCACCCCACCAGGAGTCTAGACACTTTTGCAGTAACGTGACCATTACGTGGTGTGGCGTCTTCGGATTAACTTTTTTGGCTTTATTGTTAAGGTTAGGGTTAGGGTTCGTGTATATAGCCTTAGAAGGTCCCTATATATATGTAAAATCATGTTCCGGACATTTTTATGTGGTTTTTAAGGCCGATTTAAACACTAGTTTTCGAGTATTTTCACTCTTTTCTCTTTTTTTCTTCTTGTACACGTGTTTGTTTTGATGTCGGACTGATCCGGGCGATCAAAATTTACGTTCTCCGATTGGTTAATTCTCATGCGCCACGTCATGTTACTGCAAAAGTGTCTAGACCCCTGGTGCAGTTATATCACATAAACAATAACTTGAGTTATTTGGCAAGTACTATCATAGTAAGCTGCCGGATAAAATTAATAGTTATTCGTCACGAAGTGCCGAATAACTGAGTAATTTTCTGTATGCTTTTTGATTGGTCGATTTTAAGCACCAAAGGTGCTTAAAATTCGACCAGTCAAATCATATGGCAAATAACGGTAAGGTACAATAGTGTTCTAATGCTAGTAAAGTGCAATAGCGCTTTACTAGTATTAGAATACTATTGTACCGTAGTTATGATTACTTTGTGCTTGAATAACTGGATTATACGGCATTTATATTTGTTGGTTTGCATACCAACTGTTGACTGATTTTAAATTTTTATGCACGTGAGTTACGGGATATATTTTAAATCCAGAACGGATTTTTCGGATAACGTGTGTAACTCACGTGCATAAAAATCATAAAATTTCAAATGCCAGATAACAGTTGGTAAATACAAATAGAAAATGCTATATAATTAGTTAACTATTAAAGCTATACAGATTATAGTTAACTATGCATAGTTAACTATAATCTGTATAGCTTTAATAGTTAACTATTTTCTGTAAATTACAAATCAAATCCTTATAGATACGGATATCGATTTTGCATCACTACCCAATCCGTATAATCTGGATCACATCACTAGCTGCATAAGATGCAAAGAAAATTTAAGAAAGATGTAGCTATTCCACGGTATTGGAGAAATCTAAAAATAGTGCATTATCACTATAGATCACACGCAGCAAAAAATAAATGAATTATTTATCTTGCGTGAAAATGGCATAAATCAATACGGGCACTATCTGGATTAACCCATGTACATATTTGTTTGTCCATGGTCAAACGCAAACACTGGGTTATAATCACGGATTTAAACATGTAAAAAAACAGGATTTATTTAGAAAGGATCGACAAATTCTTTCGTTGTGGTCTTTAATTTTCGTGATTATCAATTCATCTGGCCAGTAAACAATCCAGCAGCGAAAAATAAAAAAAATGTAAAAAATCACGAATAGTGGTTAATAAACATAGGACGAAGTACTCAAAAAGTAAAATTTTTCAATGGTCTAATGTATCTTAATGATGTTTTGTAAAAAAAAAAAAATACGTAAGTACTATTACTGTTAACTGTTAATATTAAACAAATACGAATACGAATACGAATCCTATTTACCAGTACAATTATTTCAAAAACGCGAGGACTTTTTCTCGAGTAGATCTTGCCATAAAAGAGTATACGTGGCAAGTGTTTTGATGATCTATGGCCAGGGCTTTGGCCGAAACCTACTTAAAAAAAATTTTAATGTAACGGCTTTACTATTACTCGAGTTACTCAAGGTATTATGTATAGAGATTTTGTATTACTATTTGTAAAATACAACATATTATCAAATAGGAAAAACAAGGATCCAAACTTATAACGTTGTTAATTAATGAGCAAAAAACTTTATAATTGTTCGCATGACCCATTGACCTGGGTCATGACCCGGATAAGTATCTGACCCGCCCGGGTCACTATTTTCCGACCCGGGTCAAAGCTCTACTTCTGCTAATATACATAAAATAGTATTGTAATATAGTGGGTATTTTACTGGTATTTTCATAGGAAGACATTCATATGATTGGTTAATTTTGGTAGATCTACCCGTGATTTCCCGTGATAATTAACCAATCAAATTAATAATTTTTATTATTAGAAAACGAATTAAAGCACCATACAAAGAAGCTTACAAACTAATAAATGCACGTGAAAGAATTTACTACATATACTTAGAGAACAGATAGATACGCGTAAAAGTAGGTAAATCTTATATTTATTACTAACAAACTCCAACTCATTAAAGAATCTACAAGCATAAACTAAACCCTAATTTACGGTTGATAAGCCCAAATACACTACAAAACCCGACCAAACTAACTATTAAATCCGGGTCTTCTATTATTAAAGAGCCTGGACCTATTCAACTTAAACAGTTAGCAATAAGAAGGTATTTAAATCTAACGTAACAAGGTAGTTTTGGACGGAAACATTTCCAGTTACCTTCTTGACAGTATAATTTCGCGTGGTCCAATAGGCGTTAGTATATTCTGTCTTCTATGTAAAGTAAGTCGGGAGTGAGATGATTTAGAGATTATTTTAAACGGTGAATATCGACGTTAGTTCGAAGTTAGAAATGGCTTTTGCGGTGATTTTTTGTTAGTGAAACGTTACGTTCTTAAAAAGTACTTTAAAGTGTATAAATAAGTTACCCGGGTAATTGATTTACATCAACCAAATCAAACGAATGTCCTTCTATGAGGGTAATTTGGCGTACACTATGGTCACGTGCTCACGATGCACTACGGCTACTTTATTTTATTTTTCTTTAGTGTAGTTATCGAGATATTCATTTGCTTATTTATTTACTTATTATTTATCATTTATTACTTCTTTATTTATTATTTGTTTATTCATTAATCTTGCGCCATGCCGCGTCGTGATGCATAAGTCATCCGATCGCAAAGCATTAATTATTATGCATAACATGGTTAGTTATTATTTGCAAGATAGTGGGAAATAATAATTATAAAAAGGATGTAGAAATCCTTTTGTCTCGACATGATCCTAATGATCCACTATCATGTCTTAACTTCTATCTAATAAAAAGCCATCTTCGTCTTGAATTTCTTCTAACAAAGACCTAATCCATCCACATAATCGAACATTCTCGATTACAGTATTAAAAAGTCATCAATTCTAATGATTATATAAACGTCGGGAAAATACTTTTCTCAAAAAAAAAAAAAAAAAAATTCAATCATAAAAATTGGTCATAGGTAAAAAAAAAAAAAAAAATGCCTTTTTATATTTATGTCACTCCACAAAGAAAGTAGATATATTGGTACATTCCCCGATGAATGTACGGTAAACCACTGGTACAATTCCGTATTGAAACTAAAAAGAAACAATCCTGGTGAAGGAAAATTCAGTATTGAAAAAGTATCACCGGAATGGTATACCTTACAAACTTCTGGTAACGTTCAAGATTTTATTAAGTCGGTTCATGATAATGAACTAAAAGAATATAGGTCGAAATCTTTTTTGTTGTTGTTGGACGATGTTGGTGGCAGAAACATGCCAATAATTCCTAGTCAGGCTTTTTTTACATTGAAATATCCAAGTAGGAAGAAAAGAATAAAAATTTTTGACCAAAAAATCAAGATTAAAAATGGATTTTATTTGCATTATTTATAGTATAACGTGTAGATTTCGACATTATATTATTAGGTTGGAGAGCTTTAAATGAAATTGAAAATTTGAGCATATTGAGAATAATCAAGATAATCTATAAATTTGTAGCTGCAGAATTTAATATAGTAATGTATTAAGTAAATAGTTAAATTTACGAGATTTATTACTCATCAAGGAATTATATATATATTTATTGGCAATATAAATATAACAATATAGAAAAATTTTTTTAAAAAAAATTTATAGCGTTAAATTATAAAACGGATTATCTATGATTTCACTGCCCAAAATTTTACTTATTAAAATATTAGATCCATGAATTCAAATTATTCAATCAATAAATGTTATTCTTGGTATATAACGATAATACCAGTGTGTTTTATATGTCAACGCCTCATATAATCTGCATAGCCAAAATTCAGCGCGGATTTCACCCTGTCGTATAATTTTTAATTGATTTTAATTGTATGACGTATGACAAAACTTAACTTTAATTGTGGCCTGTATAAGACTCTGACTATAGTGTTTAGTCAATTTTTAAAATACTATTTATATGTGCTTATTTATTAGATTATACTGTATTCAGGTATACCGTTATCCTCTTACTTCAATAGGATATATTAGTTACAATCTTTCGGATAAAATGTTAACTGGGTACGACCACTACGTCAGGACCATTTTTTATTAGTAGGTTTATTAGTAAAATGTGTCGGAAATTTTTTGTGTATGATAGAAAGAATCGGACGTATAGGTTTGATATTACATAGTGAACATCCTTTTTTTTTGTTATATGATACGACATATCTTTTTTTGGTAAAAAAAAAAAAGCCATGCAACATAAATCATGTGATAAATTAATTAAAATTGGTATAAATAGTCCNCGCATATCTAATTTTTTCCTCTACATAAAAAAAATCAAGTAATGAATATATATAATATAAAAAAATTATAATATTTTCCAATTAGCACATCCAATAAAGTAGGTAGATTCAGAAAGATCTTAAAATTAAAAATTTAATTTAATTATTACAGTATTATAAAACCTTTTAAATATTTATTACTTACTCAAAAGTATTAGTATCCATATTGCTGGATGAAATTTCTTGAGATATTCGCATCATAAGATAAGAATTAATATCGACACATTGATGTGTTTGATTATGTAACTCAGATGCGGCAAATTCACAGAGTTTTGAACCTTGACAGGTTCGCATTTCACGTTTAACTTCAACACCAACGTTAATGTAAAAGTCTGGATCATCATTGATGTAAAAGTCAGCATTATCGTCAAAGTCAGTCTTAGGATCATCGTTAATATGAAAGTAAGAAACATCGTATGAAAGTTAGGATCATTGTTGGTTTCGAGATTATCCATTTTGAGAAATTGAGTGTAAGTCAGAAGTCAAAAGTAAAATGCAAACTTTACATTGGTTGCCTTTAATTATTATTTAAAAATTACGAGTTTCTTACGTATGTTACATCATAAGAACTCTAATATTGCATGATTTTCTCTTTATTCGGCATTATCAAACTTATATCGATTAATGGCGAAAATTTTGATATATGCAATGATCTCGACGTCATTAATAGTCGATCATCTAACATACGTAACATACGTACAAGTATGAACATCTTTACTTATAAGTATGATACTAGTATGATCCCTCTTTATACTTATAAGTATGATAAGTCTGGTTATTAAATATACGTATGAGTATAATATCTAAAATTGTACTACGCTACTACTTTTATTTTTCATACTATACTACTTTTATATATTATGTACTCATTTTTTAAATGTCTTTGGCCATGTTTCGGTAATAAAGGCTGAGTCAACTGGTTTAGATTTTATACTTGATAAAAAAACCCCACTTTTTTTTTGTTATACGACATATCTTTTTTTGGTAAAAAAAAAAAAGCCATGCAACATAAATCATGTGATAAATTAATTAAAATTGGTATAAATAGTCCAATTCCCCGCTTTTTCACATCACTTGATCGATGTTGTAATTTCCACATGCGTTAAAAAGTATTCCATGAATAAGTCGTCTATGAATTCAATATCTTCTTATAATCATTATTTGAATTGATAATGGAATTTCCGAATTTGAGATTTGTTCGTACCTAAATAATGTAGAAATTTTTTAATAAGATTGAGCAAATAATTAATAGTGCATCAAAGTATGTATATTTGGCAAGTAATACTAAATCTCAATTATTCAGAATAATTTATTATTATCCTTGCAATTCATTATACATACCAAAATTCTCTTTTCTTAATAGATTCAATAAGTTTTCTTGAATTTCTTCAAATTCAGGACGCTGGTTGGGATCATAATTCCAACATCTTTCATATATTTGAATGTATGAGTCTGGTGTACCTTCTACAGGCTTTTCTCTTCCTCCTTTGGATACATGAAAAACAATGCCATAAGGGATTTTTGCAAATGATTGGAATGGCGGTCTACCACTTGAAATTTCCCAAAGAATTACCCCAAAGCCATATATGTCAGATTTCTTGCTACGTTTGTATGATACGTTTTCTAAACATTGAGGGCCAATGAAACATTGAGGGTCAATGTATGCTTGCACTCCATGAAAACTATCACTTGAAGGTTTAGATGTCTCGTCCTTTGATAAGCCAAAATCTGCAATCAACAATTTTCCGTCATGAACTAGAATATTTTTGGGAGTGCTAAAACAAAAGAATTTTAAATTATAGAAATTTAAATCGTTGTTATCATTATAAAAAAAAAACATCAAGATATCACATCAGATATAAGTAACGGAATCGGATATACGGGAGAACTTTAATTCTTGAACACTTGGCTTTACTAGTTCTTTACTAATTAACAACATCTCACGATCTAATGATCATGTTTTAATGATTTTGAATCATCTTACTAAAATCATCAAAACGTGATCACTAGGGTTCCAAACCGGATTGAAAATCTCCAACCGTGGCCCGTCGGGTGAAAGACCATATTGCTTAAAATTGCTTGTGGACTAGACTAACTACCCTCACAATTGGCTCCAGCGATAACCACCAAGATAGATGGTCTCACGTAGAATAGCTCAAAAGTCTTGGCTACTACTATTAAAAAATATATCTACCTGTTCAATCTTGCTTTCTATCTTACTTCATTTTCCGTTTCCGTTCTACGAGTATAACGTTCGTGTCTCTCTCGTGCCTCTCTCGTGCAAGCATTGTGTACTATTTTTAGGAATAAGAATTAGAGTTGAATACTTGTTTTTTTTTTTTTACGCGCGCATGGCCAAAACATTGTTTTTACCCTTTGATCTATTTATTGACCCGAAAAAAATTCACCCGTGTAACGTAACATGATTATGAATCAGGGCCAGGGACAGTCCAGGGACTGTCAAAATTTTGGATCCAAAATTTTCCAAATTTTTCCAAATTTTGGCCTCTGATTTTGAAATTTCCAAATTTTGGCATTTAGCCCAAATTTTTTTTCAAATGATATCCAAATTTTGGTCGATTTTTAGAACTCATGTGATCTGGAATCTACGTTCAACCAATCAGAGAATGTGTAACGTCCAATGATGGTTTATTTTGTGAACACGTACACATATCCACCTGGTTGAGAAGTTAAAATTTATTATAAAGCGTGTTCTTACAAAAATGGACTTTTAAACTTACTTCGAATCCATAATTAAGTGTATAGAATATTTTAATATCTATGATAGTAAGTTAAAAAGGACGTTTTCCTGAAAATTTGCTTCCGAATTTACCCTTAAACCCTTAACCATTATTCAGCCAATCGTTTAGTGACCAAACCAATCAATCAGAGAATTCCCGAACATTTCAACAACTAGTGATAGTGCTTTCTTTTACGGCTGTTTTTTTTAATATTTATTGCTTATCAATCTACTAAAGCGCGAATGTCCGTCACTATTTTTACTTATGTCACGCTTTTGTTTATATGAGTTTAGTAGTGATAGTGAGGACCCTTGAATTTTTAAGAGGTCCTCACGTAAAAAAATTCTTCAAAAATCTTACCCACCACCTCCCCCACCCACCCACCCTTGAAAAAATTCTTACACGGGTACTGACCCATGAAATTTTTTCAAACTCCGACCAAAAATAGAGGTCGCCTTTCGTGTTCCCACTAAAATGGATGGTTAAAATTCAAACTCCGACAGACCGGCCAAGATCGCGCTCATAAATCAAGATCGGGTTCATGAACCAAGATCGGGTTACTGCCCCAGAATTTTTTCAAACTCCGACCAAAAATAGAGGTCGGGTTTTTTGTTCCCACGAAAATGGTGGGTTACAAAAAAATTCATACTCCGCCAGACCGGGTCGGATCGGGTTCAAATGATCCAAGATCGGGTTCAAGAACCATGATCGGTTTCAAATAAACCAAGATCGGGTTCAAATGAACCAAGATCGCGTCATTTGAACCAATATTGGGTTCATTTGAACCAAGATCGGGTTCATTTGGACCAAGATCGGGTTCATTTTAACCATGATCGGGTTCATTTGAACCAAGATCGGGTTCATTTTGAATCCTAATAAAAAAAATTAAAACCACTAGCCCGCGGCAACGCCCGGGCTCCTAACACTAGTTTATCTCATATAAAGACGAATGTTTCGTCACGTCACTTAATGGCAAAGGTTTGTGTAACAATGAAAATTAAATCGATGGATACGATGTTTTATGAAAGTTATGTTGTTGAACACACAAATAATAAAAAGATGAGCCCTACTAAAAACCACTGCCTATAGCCGTGCACATGAATTTCAATTATGAGAACAAGGCCTTTAGTTTTTTCACCAAAATCCACCAAAAAAAAATCGTGAAGCATATCTAAAATCAAACCAAACCCGACAACTATGTCTGATAGGCAAAATTAAAGTGAATATGCTATGAAATAACAGATAATAAAGTTTAATATCCAAATTTTTCCAAATTTTTAATTTTATTATCCAAATTTTACCCAAATATTAATCGATATCCAAATAAAGATTTACGATTTTATATCCAAATTTTTGACAGTCCCTGATCAGGGCGGTTACAGCTGGTTTGGGACACGTGATGAATTTTGTGATGATCATCGATAATTATCGGTAATACAGTAACTGGTAAGACTACAGTAAGATAATATAATTTTCGGCCGATATATTATCGCTTTTGTATCGAAAACCATACTGAAAAACAATTACCAAAATTTGTTGACGATCAATCACCTGTAATAAAATCCGTCACTTCATGTCTAATAACAAGGACTCAATTTTTATTTTAAATTTAAACCGTTATACTAAATCTTTATTATCGAATTTTTGCATTTAAAACGTATAAAATCAGATTCAATTTTCTTTAAATCACATTTCTAAACCAAAAATACATTAAAATCCAACGTAAATAAATTGAATGTATTTATCAGTTATCTAAACACTACTGTAGTATTTGAAGTCTTAGATGCCTCGTCTTTTGATAAGTCAATAACAATTTTTCGTCAAGAACTAGAATATTTTTGGAATGGTGAAACAAAATTATTTAAAGCGTTAAATCATTATTTAAAAAAAATCAAGATATCAGATATAGTATATAAAATTTTTTCGTCATCATATGGAAACATAATTAAATAACGACACTTACAAGATCTCGATGAAAAATATTATTTTTATGTAGGAATTTGAGACCGTCTAAAATTTCACGGCCATTCGCAATTTATCGGTCCATTCAAGCTTTGAAGAATTTATCTTTAAATATTCGCGTAAGTCTCCATAATTTGCCAATTGCAAAACCATATTATAAAATCCCGATCTATTATGAATATATTTTTAAAAACTATCTATTTCATATATAAATATACACGAAATATTCAACTATTATTACTAACCTCAAGTTATTCCATAAAATCTCAATAATATTTGGATGCATGCAAACTGTTTGTAAATTCTTAAGCTAAAATATATATAGTGTTGAGTTATTCGCAACTTTATTGTTATTCTTGCATTATTATTGTAGCAATAATATAATTTCTTACCTCTTTAACAAATCTTTGAGTCGTCTTTTCATTCATAGGTATAATTAATTGTTTAAGAGCAATGGCTAGCCCACAAGCTTTCCATTTTGCTTTATATACAATCCCGAATCCCCCTTACCAATTTGCTTCTGAATAGAGAATTCAGAATTATACTTGCTGGCAAAACCTGGACAAATCCCAAATTCAAAAAACAAAACAATTGCTATTTGTAAAAGATTAAATCAAAAAAGTAGCCTTAATATTTTGCAAATATATTATCTATAACAATAAGAATATCTACCATTTCGGAAATAGGTTTCTATTGATGTTTAAAAAAAAAAATTTTTTTTGTGAGTTAAACTCAATATGCAATTCAAAACAAATATGGCAAGCCAAATGTTTACACCCTATTCCACAAGATATAATTTACACCCGGCGTTATTCAAAAGAATGGCGTAGCCGTGACCAGGGCTCCTGTTCCCTGAGTACAAAAGTACCTTGTTTCGTAAGAGAAACATAGGCACACCCAACCTTCTCCAGCTTACTCCTTTAAGAAACAATCTCCGCAAGATATAATTTACACCCGACGTTATTCAAAAGAATGGCGTAGCCGTACCCAGGGCTCCTGTTCCCTGAATGTAAAAGTATCTTGCGGTATTATAAGGAGAGCAAAAGGCATCCCAGAGTTCCTTGGTTCATGTTAGAATCGGTAGCCTTTTGCATCCCGAAACCTTCTAAAGAATCGGTAATCCTTATAATCACCAAAGGCACCATGTATCCAAAGAAGTAGCGAAGTTGGATGGGAGTCCAGAAATACTATAAACTACTTACTTTTACTGTATATTGTTAAAGTGTATGAGTGTACGAAGTGTAAAAGTGCGAGGTAATTTATCATTCATATGGTGTATTGTATGTTTTTATTGTTTTGATTTTTTATTTATAACACAATCAATTAATCGTTGGTCTACACGTGAAATCACCAATCAAATGGTGAAGCATCACGGAACCGGACGGACAGAATTCTCACATGATCGAAACGATCACTTGCTGTCGTAGTCATACGGATCGATAAATATGTATCAGGTATTACGATAGTATCTACGTACGTACGTTAACTATATCTGATATGTGATATGTCAAGCGCTTTCCAAGATACATACACAAATATATAGAAGTCGAATATACCAAAGTTCCTATAAACAGTGATCAAAAAATAAAAAGAAGCAAATCTATCGAAGGCTAAATACTACCCAACAAAACAATCATGGAATCTACCATTATGAGGGCATAAGCACGCTATGGATGAAAATTGTGCTTTGAATTTACTGAAAATGGCATTTTTATTGAGCAAATAATTTTGCAATTGATAATATAGATAAAACCAATAAAATCCTAGTTTCAAAGAGAACATCTTGGTTTTAGCTAAATTTACAGTATAAAAATGTCCGGTTCCCACCCCTGTAATGATGATGATAATGATTTTACCGACCCCTGTAGAAATTAATTAATCAGAAGTCTAAATAATAATTCATGTAAGTATATAGTTCTTTTAATGTCACATGGTTAATTTTTTTTCAATTATACTTGAATCATTCATTTTTATTTTATATGATATATTGTATTTGAATTGACCTTTTTATTTAAATTCACTGCTAGATGTTTGGACCCGTCATTAAAAATAGGTGTCCTTTGGGATCGACCGGACCGGACCGGACCTTCAAGGATTCAATCCTTGGATCGCATGAAAATACAATACATTTTATAAGACTTAGGCCCTGAATTGAATTATTATAACAATACTTGATTGGATTCAATTCAAGATCTGATACGGGATCTAAGTCCTATAAAATGTATTGTATTATTACCGATTCAGGATCGTCTTTTTAGATCCTAGGATCGGACCGGACTGGATTCGCAATTTTAACATCCCTATCATTAAATGATAGGTTAGATTTAACCATTTTACAATATATAATCTATTATAATAGAACATGGATCCATTATCCATTTTCATATTAAATTTAACGGATTTTACTATTAAATTTAGTAACCAAGTGACAAGTTCTATATTGTGTTACGGATTTATCCAATATTACATCTTCAAATGTCCTATGCGAGATGTAAAATGAAAATGATAGTCATATGAGTTTTAACCAATTATCTGTTATCAGGTGTACATGAAAACCAAAATAGTCGATAATAATTTAACACTGTTAAAAATAATCAATCTAATAGTTCTTTATTGTTAGTGCTGAAATAATCATTCTAATAGCTCTTTATGGTTAGCGATAAATAATCATTCTAAAAACTCCTTATCACATACTAACGGTTCTTTATTGTTATGTTATAAAACCATTCTAACAAGCTTTTTAGGATAAGCATTAAGTGTTTGGACTAGGATGGTTGAGATATGGCTCATGATTCATGAGACATCTGATCAACTTTTATCAACAAAAGGTGATGTTTAATTGATAGATGTCGCTGTAAATATTATTTTCAAAATTCTTCGTATCGAGGTTTATCATAATATACTGAATAATATCTTACATAAGAATTGAAAAGTATATGTATATTAATAGAGATTAGTTTAATGGTAGAGATTGCAGTTCTTATAACTTTATGAATTATTAACAAATTAACTTTTATTTAAACTCAAAACCTAATACTGTAATACATAAGGCTCCAGCCCTATGAAACGTCGTCGTTTTATTACTAGTTAATTGTAACCATAATTTTCAATGCACAATTAATTACCTTTTATAAAACTGATTTACATTTAAAAAATTTTCCGACATGGCATTTTTTGTAAAAAATCGCCGAATTTTATTAATAAAACCGCAAAAAATGGTTATAAAAAAATCCAATAACCAATTTTATATCCTGTTGAAGCAAGAGGATAACGTATATCCGGATAAATGTGCAGTCAGACTTACTACTGTATAAGTCGTCATATAAACCGAAACGACAAATTAAATGTGATATGTAATTCATGTAATTTTATATGGCGAATTAACGGCAAATCCTATCATAAAAATTTTTTTTAAAGTTTTAATTTGACCACACTCAGAGCTTATGATTCGATTCTGTATCAAAGCACAAAATTACAAGATTCCCAAATAAAAAGTCATGCGAGAATTTGCATTAATTGTAGAATTGAGCAACCCTTGCGCCTGCCTATGCCCTAAAAGTTTTTCAACTGCTCTAATGTTGTCATCTTAAGGCATTTTAATAACAAATCGAATTTCATGTTCATTCTGTGATTAATAAAAAGGTCTTTCTGAGAATTTTTTGCATTAATAAAGTCTTTTCTAACTTAATATAATTTCTAACTCATATCTATAGCAAATTCATATGTTTTTTTTATTATAATTTTTATTATAGACAACATTTGGACCATTTTTTAAGGACATATCGTATGACTGATATCTTCTCGTAGTCATTATTTGAATTAACTGATAATGGAATATCCAAATTTGAAATTTCAGACGTAGTATCTGAAATAAATTTGTCGAATTTTTATTAAGTTTGTGTAAATAATTAACATTCACCAAAGTGTATTTTTATTTGGCAAGTAATAATGAATCTCAATCATTCAGAATAATTCATTATTAACCGTGCAGTTTATTGTACATACCAAAATTTTCATTTCCCGATAGATCCAATAGGCTTTCTTGAATTTCTTCAAGTTCAGGACGCTGGTTGGGATCATCATTCCAACATCTTTTGTAGAGTTGAATGTATGAGTCTGGTGTACCTTCTACAGGTTTTTCTCTTCCTCCTTGGGATACATGAATAATAATGCCATAAGGGTTTATCGATTGGAATGGCGGTCTACCACTTGAAATTTCCCAAAGAATTACCCCAAAGCTATATATGTCAGACTTTTTGCTGCGTTTATATGATTCACCTTTAAAACATTGAGGGTCAATGTATGCAGACACTCCATGAACACTAGCACTTGAAGGTTTAGATGTCTCGTCTTTTGATAAGCCAAAATCTGCAATCAACAATTTTCCATCATGAACTAGGATATTTCTGGAATGCTGAAACAAAAGAATTTTAATTATAGAACATTAAAATCGTTATCATTATTTAAAAAAAAAAAAAAATCAACATAACATATCTGGTATAGTATATAAAATTTTTTCGTCATCATATCGCAACATAATCAAATAGACAGACACTTACAATATTTCGATGAATAATGTCATATTTATGTAGGAATTCGAGGCCATCTGAAATTTCACGAGCCATTCGCAATTTATCAGTCCATTCAAGTTTTGAAAAATTTATCTTTAAATATTTGCGTAAATCTCCATTATTTGCCAATTGCAAAATCATATGATAAAATCCCCGATCTATTATGAATATATTTTTAAAAAATTATTTATTTAATATATACAAAATATTCAACTATTATTGTTAACCTCGAGTTATTCCATAAATTTCAATAACGTTTGGATGGTTGCAAACTTTTTGTAAATTCTTAAGCTAAAATATATAGTGTTGAGTTATTCTTGCAATATTGTTATTCTTGCAATATTATTATTCTTATAACAATAATATAATTTCTTACCTCTTTAACAAATCTTTGAATGGTCTTTTCATCCATAGGTATAGCGTATAATGGTTTAAGAGCAATGGCTAACCCACAATCTTTCCATTTTGCTTTATATATAATTCCGAATTCCCCTTTACCGATTGGCTTATGAACAGAGAATTCAGAATAGTCGTAAGACCTAATGTAACCTTTGTCAATAGCATTTTTGAGCCATTCTTTCGAATCTACCATATTTTAATAAGTTATTTTTACGTTTTATGATTATAAATGCTGTTTCGATGAAAAATTGTTTAAAATGATTACCTAAATAATAAATTGTAGAAATTTTTTAATAAGAATGCGCAGATAATTAATAGTGCATCAAAGTATGTTTATTTGGCAAGTAATATTGAATCTCAATAATTCAGAATAATTTATTATTAACCTTGCAGTTCATTATACATACCAAAATTTTCGTTTCTTGATAGATCTATAAGTTTTCTTGAAATTTCTTCAAGTTCAGGACGTTGGTTGGGATCATATTCCCAACATCTTTTGTAGAGTTGAATGTATGAGTCTGGTGTACCTTCTACAGGTGTTTCTCTTCCTCCGTTGAATACATGAATAATAATGGCATAAGGGTTTAACGATTGGTATGGCGGTTGGCCACTTTAAATTTCCCAAAGAATTACTCCAAAGCTATATATGTCAGATTTCTTGCTACGCTTATATGATTCGCTTTTGAAACATTGAGGGTCAATGTATGCTTTCGTTCCATGAACACTACCATTTGAAGTTTTAGATGTCTCGTCTTTTGATAAGCCAAAATCCGCAATCAACATTTTTTCGTCATGAACAAGAATATTTTTGGTGTGCTGAAACAACAGAAGTTAATAATTATAGAACATTAAAATCGTTTAACATTATTAAAACAAATAAAGATATCAAATATAAGTAACGGAGTCGTATATACGGAGGAGCTGAACACTTGGCTTTACTAGTTCTTTATTAGCTAAACTTTGATCAATAACATCTCGTGATCTAGTGAACATGGTTTGATGATTTTGAACCATTCGAATCATCGATCCGAATGTACAATGTCCAGTAACAATCTATTTACTTAGACATAATTCGAATACAGACACAGACACTAAAATCATCAAAATAAAGAACTATCGTAGTAAAGTCAAGTGTTCAAAAATTAACGTCACACTGTGTCATCATATAACAACATATAGACAAACACTTACAAGATCTCGATGAATAATATCATTTATATGTAGGAATTCGAGGCCGTCTAAAATTTCACGGGCCATTCGCAATTTATCAGTCCATTCAAGCTTTGAAAAATTTATCTCTAAATAATCGCGTAAATCTCCATTATTTGCTAATTGCAAAACTATAATATAGGATCCCTGATCTATTATGATTATTATTTTAAAAATTATTTATTTCATATATAATAAATACAAAGAATTCAATTATTATTGCTAACCTCGAGTTACTCCATAAAATTCAATAATATTTGGATGCTCGCAAACTTTTTGCAAATTCTTAAGCTAAAAATATATATAGTGTTGAGTTATTCGTAGCTTTATTATTATTCCTGCATGATTATTGTATTAATAATATAATTTCTCACCTCTTTAACAAAACTTTGAATAGTCTTTTCTTCCATGGATATAATATTTAATCGTTTAAGAGCAATGGTTAACCCGTAATCTTTCCATTTTGCTTTATATACAGTTCCGAAACCCCCTCTACCAATTGACTTATGAACAGAGAATTCAGAATAGTCGTAAGATTTAATGCAACCTTCGTCGATAGCATTTTTGAGCCATTCTTCCGAATCTATCATATTTTAATAAATTATTTTTATGCTTTATTAAATGTTGTTTCGTTGAGAAATTGGTTAAAATAATTATTTAACCTTTACAATGTATACGATTTCGTCTAAAAAACAAACTTAGAATTGAATAATGAAAAGAGTCGGAGCTCAATGGTAGTACAATTTCGAGACTGCATTGGATTGGGATTTGGGAGTTACATATTAAAACAGCCCTTTTTTTACTCTCTCCCGAATCTTTTCAAATTTGTGAGCATGACGGAAGTTCGATTTTATGCACTGTGGTTACACAAACATTTATATATTGAAATCATATGATAGGAGACACATCATATGAACACAAAAAAAAAAATCAACCGCTTCATTTGAAACTTCACTAGACTGTTCTTCGGGTTGAAATTAAGTAGATTGTATAAATCCATCTTACTGATCTAACGATCTAACAACTTTTATATACCGAGAGTTTTCATAATAAAATTGATTACACTGGGGTTTTTTTTTTAAACGTTTTATGAATCCAGAAGAGAATTTATAGCTGGTTCAAATATTCTATGTATTTACCAGTATTTTATTTGTTCAATTTGTGCCGCCAGACTCGCTAAAATATCTATTGTCTCTACCTCCCCGGAATTCTCTTCCACATTTTCAACATCGTCTTCATCGTCGTTGTCAACGTCCTCCTCGGTAAGTGTATCAGCTCCCTTCTCAATCCGTTCTAAAAACTTTTTAACATTCTTAAAAATCCCCTTCTTATAAAATTCCTCACAATGAATGCATTTTCCACGATAGCAATTTGAATGGTAGCCGTGACCACAAATAAATGCTGAGCCGTTATTATCAGTGAATGGAAGTCCGCATTTATCGCAGAATTCAGGATGTGGGGGATGTGCTGTGCTGTAGCCAGTTGGTAGACGTTGTAAATTCACATCCTCATTTAAGGTAGCAAGGTGGTATATTTCTGGTAATTTTTTTCCTCTTTTATTAGACTTTGGGTTAGATTTTGGGTTACTTTTTCTACGATTATTAGGCTTTGGTTTACTTTTTTCACAGTCGTGGTACAGATCTTGAAAATGTTGTAGAAGAAAAAGCGCAGTTTTATTGTACAAACAGTTTAATGCTGTTAGAGTGTAGGGGTATCGTCGTGTTTTGCAATAGGCGTCTTTAAATGTACAATCGTGGTTCATAATAACATAAGCTTGTTTTATAATATTATCAACTGTTGCATTTTGAGACGTGTTTGCTCGAATTTTACTGTGTACATTTTTTACAAAATACTCGGTAAAACAAGTTAAATGTTCCTGTAATACGTTTAAAAAAGGATGGTTAATGCCATTCCAGTAAAATATATCTGAAAGAAATACGAGAGGCGCTTTATTGTAATTCTTTCGCTTCCAGCGCAAAGCGAAAGTCCAGATCCGAAAAATTGCCTCTACATATTTATTAAATTGACCGGATCGAAATATCAAAGCATAGACGTCAAGTGTAGCAGGGACTAAATTGTCAACCAAATCAATCATAGCCCGATATTCGATATCCTTGCACGTTCAGCCAAATTTTACAATAATGTCGTTTTTTATTTTAATCCAAGCATTTCGCACGAGTTCTAATAAGAGATTTATCCTCCAGAGGCAAGGTTTCTTTGCAAATTTTTTCTTCTCTCCGAATACAAAATGGAACAACTTCATAAAAAATGAATGATATACTAATATAACATGTTCTCTACTATTGAGCGATACATGTAAAGGGCCTAGGATAGGTAAAAACGATTCGATTTGCTATGAATAGACCGACGTGTATAGTGCTTTTCTAATAAATATCTGGCCCAGCCAGTCAGCAACTATCGGTGCAATTCGCCCATTTAAATGTTGTGTCTTTTCGTTTATTGATAATAAAAAATTTAAAACCTTAACATAGTCTTGCACAGAATGCAAACTTTGTTCTTTTAACCCTACAAGAAGAAGCCCCTTTGTTGATAGCTATTCTTTGAGCTCTTTTATGTTATAAGCATAACTGTATATAGTTAACAATTCGATCAGATAGAATTAATAATATTGTGAGGTTTCGCGTAACTGATAATAAGAATATGAATAATCGAATACACCCGTGTATCGGTGAATTAGATACTAGCAAATTCTCGACGCCTCTACATTTTCTGGGTTGTGGACTGACATGCCGTTATATATAATTGGCACAGAAGGGTAGTCAGTAATCGGTTTGGCTACGCAAGTAGCAAAATGGTTGGCAGTTGAGGTCGATACAGTGTCGGGTCTACGATTTTCATGTATCGAATGATAATCGTCGATATTATAAACATGAAACAAATAATTCTAACAAAAAAAAATATAATTATATTTAATATGCAAGAATAAATTTATTTAATGTCGATAAAAATTTGCATAATTACATGCTCTAAAAAATAATTTATAATTTTACAGAATGTTCGTTTCTAATTTTTTTTCTATACGTATCTACTGTCTAGCGCATGCCGAGTACCCAAGACTTGACATCGTATAGACAGCTTCCCATGTTGCACCTGAGGCCATCAAGTATAACCCAACCTCCAATTTGTATTGATTAACAAATTTATTACGCAAACCTGCTATCATATAGCATAATCCAACAATGGATTTTCTTGCCTCATTGATATTGTGAGCTGAGCGTTCTTTTGGAATAATTGCATTCATCATATAGTTGAAAAAACCCTTAAGCTGGGGATTAGTAGCTTCGATCATGCTTACGAATTTTGTTGGGTCTAGTTCTAGGCTAGCATGTTCCCGACGTTGTTGATTATATAGTACCTCCGTTAACATTTCTATACTCAAAACAAATGTGATCTATTTAAATTAAAAAAAAAATTTAATAAAAAAAAAAAACTCCTTAAAAAAATAAATGCATAAATTACATTGTTTGATAAGAGTTCTACTGGCTCAGAATTTTTTTTTTTTGTTATCTATATTTTTTGACTTGTGCCCCCGTTGGTCTCTGTCTGGCTCTACGAGTTTACAATAATGAGAGTGACAGAGTTGTTTCCCGACCTCAAGGTAAGGATATAATTCTATTGTTCGTTTCATGCAACATTTTTCATATGCAAGTTGTGTAAGCGTACGAAAATTAATGTTGATATTCGTACAATCAACAATTGAACAGGGACCAAGATTCTTGGCTGGCATTTTTTTTGTTATGCTTTTTTTTTTGATAAAAAATGATTAGTCATTAAAAGCACAAATAATTTTCTTTTACAATAGTAATGATAGAACTTACTATAAAACTTGACCTTGGAAAAACCTAATCCTTGGTAAAGGTAAAGACCCCTAAAAAACTTGACCAACTCCTTGGCAACGATGACCATGGCGACCACGGCGAAAATTAACCAACAGACTCAACCCGGTGAAACTTGACTTGGCGAAACTTAACTACTGAAACTTGGCTACGGCAAAACTTGATCACGACAGAACTTGAATATAATAAAATCTGACTACAACTGTCATTCAACAATCTTCAATCACACATAAACTCAACCGCGAAGAACTCAACAAAACATAGCTCTATTCGCGACGAATTTTTAACTACAAAATTTTTGATCAATAAGATCTCACGTACGTACTACATTAGTATATAAAATTTTTGGCCAATCATTTCTAACAAATTAGGATCTACAATGTGCACATTTGTGACCAATAAAAAAGAACTTCCGTCATGTTAAATTTGTGCTACGCATTTTAATAAAATCGATAAAAGCATGACGGAAGTTCTTTTTTATTGGTCACAAATGTGCACATTGCAGATCCTAATTTGTTAGAAATGATTGGCCAAAAATTTTATATACTAATGTAGTACGTACGTGAGATCTTATCGATCAAAAATTTTGTAGTTAAAAATTCGTCGCGAATAGAGCTGTATTTTGTTGAGTTCTTTGCAGTTGAGTTTATGTGTGATTGAAGATTGTTGAATGACAGTTATAGTCGGATTTTATTATATTCAAGTTCTGTCGTGGTCAAGTTTTGCCATAGCAAAGTTTCAGTGGTTAAGTTTCGCCAAGTCAAGTTTCACCGGGTTGAGTCTGTTGGTTAATTTTCGCCGTGGTCGCCATGGTCATTGTTGCCAAGGAGTTGGTCAAGTTTTTTAGGGGTCTTTACCTTTACCAAGGATTAGGTTTTTCCAAGGTCAAGTTTTATAGTAAGTTCTATCATTACTATTGTAAAAGAAAATTATTTGTGCTTTTAATGACTAATCATTTTTTAAAAAAAAAAAAAGCATAACAAAAAAAATGCCAGCCAAGAATCTTGGTCCCTGTTCAATTGTTGATTGTACGAATATCAACATTAATTTTCGTACGCTTACACAACTTGCATATGAAAAATGTTGCATGAAACGAACAATAGAATTATATCCTTACCTTGAGGTCGGGAAACAACTCTGTCACTCTCATTATTGTAAACTCGTAGAGCCAGACAGAGACCAACGGGGGCACAAGTCAAAAAATATAGATAACCAAAAAAAAAAATTCCGAGCCAGTAGAACTCTTATCAAACAATGTAATTTATGCATTTATTTTTTTAAGGAGTTTTTTTTATTTATTAATTTTTTTTTTTAATTTAAATAGATCACATTTGTTTCGAGTATAGAAATGTTAACGGAGGCACTATATAATCAACAACGTCGGGAACATGCTAGCCTAGAACTAGACCCAACAAAATTCGTAAGCATGATCGAAGCCACTAATCCCTAGCTAAAGGGTTTTTTCAACTATATGACGAATGCAATTATTTCAAAAAAACGCTCAGCTCACAATATCAATGAGGCAAGAAAATCCATTGTTGGATTATGCTATATGATAGCAGGTTTGCGTAATAAATTTGTTAATCAACACAAATTGGAAATTGGGTTATACTTGATGGCCTCAGATGCAACATGGGAAGCTGTCGATACGATGTCAAGTCTTGGGTACTCGGCATGTGCTAGACAGTAGATACATATAGAAAAAAAATTAGAAACGAACATTCTGTAAAAATTATAAATTATTTTTTAGAGCATGTAATTATGCAAATTTTTATCGACACTAAATAAATTTATTCTTGCATATTAAATATAATTATATTTTTTTTTTGTTAGAATTATTTGTTTCATGTTTATAATATCGATGATTATCATTCGATACATGAAAATCGTAGACCCGACACTGTATCGACCTCAACTGCCAACCATTTTGCTACTTGTGTAGCCAAACTGATTACTGACTACCCTTCTGTGCCAATTATATATAATGGCATGTCAGTCTACAACCCAGAAAATGTAGAGGCGTCGAGAATTTGCTGGTATCTAATTCACCGATACACAGGTGTATTCGATTATTCATATTCTGATTATCAGTTGCGCGAAATCTCACAATATTATGAATTTGATCCGATCGAATTGTTAACTATACACAGTTATGCTGATAACATAAAGAGCGCAAAGAAGAGCGATCAACAAAGAGGCTTCAGCTTGTAGGGTTAAAAGAACAAAGTTTGCATTCTGTGCAAGACTATGTTAAGGTTTTAAATTTTTTATTATCAATAAACGAAAAGACACAACATTTAAATGGGCGAATTGCACCGATAGTTGCTGACTGGCCGGGACAGATATTCATTAGAAAAGCACTATACACGTCGGTCTATTCACAGCAAATCGAATCGTTTTTACCTATCCTAGGCCCTTTATATGTATCGCTCAATAGTAGAGAACATGTTATATTAGTATATCATTCATTTTTTATGAAGTTGTTCCATTTTGTATTTGGAGAGAAGAAAAAATTTGCAAAGAAACCTCGCCCCTGGAGGATAAATCTCTTATTAGAACTCGTGCGAAATGCTTGGATTATAATAAAAAACGACATTATTGTAAAATTTGGCCGAATGTGCAAGGATAGGGCTATGATTGATTTGGTTGACAATTTAGTCCCTGCTACACTTGACGTCTATGCTTTGATATTTCGATCCGGTCAATTTAATAAATATGTAGAGGCAATTTTTCAGATCTGGACTTTCGCTTTGCGCTGGAAGCGAAAGAATTACAATAAAGCACCTCTCGTATTTCTTTCGGATATATTTTACTGGAATGACATTAACCATCCTTTTTTAAACGTATTATAGGAACATTTAACTGGTTTTTTACTGAATATTTTGTAGAAAACGTACACAGTAAAATTTGAGCAAACACGTCTCAAAATGCAACAGTTGATAATATTATAAAACAAGCTTATGTTATTATGAACCACGATTGTACATTTAAAGACGCCTATTGCAAAACACGACAATATCCCTACACTCTAACAGCATTAAACTTTTTGTACAATAAAACTGCGCTTTTTCTTCTACAACATTTTCAAGATCTGTACCACAACCGTGGAAAAAGTAAACCAAAGCCTAATAATCGTGAAAAAGTAACCCAAAATCTAACCCAAAGTCTAATAAAAGAGGAAAAAAATTACCAGAAATATACCACCTTGCTACATTAAATGAGGATGTGGATTTATGACGTCTACCAACTGGCTACAGCACAGCACATCCCCCACATCCTGAATTTTGCGATAAATGCGGACTTCCATTCACCGATAATAACGGCTCAGTATTTATTTGTGGTCACGGCTACCATTCAAATTGCTATCATGGAAAATGCATTCATTGTGAGGAATTTTATAAGAAGGGGATTTTTAAGAATGTTAAAAAGTTTTTAGAACGGATTGAGAAGGGAGCTGATACACTTACTGAGGAGGACGTTGACGACGACGATGAAGACGATGTTGAAAATATGGAGGTGAATTCCGGGAAGGTAGAGACAATAGATATTTCAGTGAGTCTGGCAGCACAAATTGAACAAATAAAATACTGGTAAATATATAGATTATTTGAACCAGCTATAAATTCTCTTCTGGATTCATAAAATGTTTAAAAAAAAAAAACTTTAAAAAAAAAAAAAAACCAAGT
>QKWP01000941.1:180362-192630 GCA_003550325.1 Gigaspora rosea
GTTGAAATTCTACTTACCTATATTAAATCACTAACCACGCCTTTCATTTTTATCTTTAAAAAAAGAATAAACCATGAGCGAATAAGCATATAAATTATATAAATTGAAGAATTAAACAGTAGGCCATGTCGACAAATATTTGAAAAAAAAATCGTCTTAAGTTATATTATGGTAATTAAGATATTATAACTACTTTGATCTGACGGTTATAATCTGGTTTTCACTTTTTTTTTTTTAAAACCCCTTCTAAGTAGGGACGCCGGGAGGCGTAATGTTTTTGGCTTTTTTTTTAATGATACTATATAACGAATATTTAAGCTATTAGAGTTAATAACGAAAAGCAAAAGGTCGCTGGTTAAGAAAAAAGGAAGTAAGTGGAAGATAATTTAAAGAAGTCTTGCGAAATAAGAGTGTTTTATATTAATAATGGAATTAACTTAGGTAACCAACATTTAGAAATTGGAGGTTATATTTTCGAAAGCGAATAGATAAAAATTTAATAATTATAATATTTTTTAAGGAATCTAGTAATTTTAAATTCACGGTTTTGGATTTAGATTGCAAGGTGGATCAGTACTAGAAACCTGGCAACGAAAATTTTAAGTATTCTCGTAGATACTCTGATTAGTTTTTGCTTATTTAGAATTTAACCTTGTCTATATATATTTCGACTATTAGTAATAAATCAAACAATATCATGAAAGATTTGGGCGGATATGTCATAGCCAAGTTAAATTCGATAAAATATGTAATTTTAATTTTAAAAAAAATAAAAGTATAATAAAAACGAGGAATAAATTATGATTTACAAGGTGGACAATAAAAGGATACAAATATATTTAAATGTATGAATAATTAAGTGGATATGTAATAGAAATATCCTGAGTCGTTGGGTATTAGCTGAAACGAAGTTTCTGCTTATACCAGGGTATTTTACCAAATACCTCGTGGTCTTGATATAGTGATCGGGGTATTTATGAATAAATGAATGTGTGGGTGAGTTTGTAAATATAAGAACGAAGTAGATATATGTGTCGTACACCAGATTGGAATCTACCCAATTCGCAGTCCTGATTCGCCCGATTTTGGAATTTTTGAGCGAGGTACCCAGCTTGAGAATTAGTAAGGTTAGGGTTAGGGCTAGCATATTAGTAAGGTTAGGGTTAGGGCTAGCATATTAGTAAGGTTAGGGTTAGGGCTAGCATATTAGTAATGTTAGGGTTAGGGCTAGCATATTAGTAAGGTTAGGGTTAGGGCTAGCATATTAGTTTAATTATAGATTTTAAGCCAGGTACCCTGTTTAAGAATTCCAAAGACCAGGATAGCTGATTTCGAATCAAATCCGGGTATAAAAAATAAATAGTATGTATTAAGTTATAAAATATATAATATATATGTTATAAGAGAGAACAGAATTTAAGTTGATCTGGAATTTTTAAGAGTAGGGTTTGGATTTTTAGTATAATTATTCTGTTCTAATCTAAGTAGATTCCAAATCTAATATGATTCTATTTTCACTTACAATATATATATATTTATTTACCAAAGTGTAATTTGTAAATATTTTTATTTATCTACCAGTTTTGTATATTTGAAATTGCATTTTGATATTTTAGATTAATTTTATTTTGTTCTGTTAAAAAAAATGATTCATTAACTTTATCATTTTCATCATCTTCATCATTTTCATCATTATTATCATCATCATCATTTGTATTTTCTTTTTTATCATTTTCTAATCTTTCTACAAATGATTTAACATTATCAAAAACTCCTCTTTTGTAGTATTGGATACAATATTTACATTTGTTATCCATATTTTTATAACAATCTAAATGATATCCATGTCCACAAATTAAAATTATTGCATTTGATTCATTAGTTTCTATAAATATTTGTTTGCATGCATCACATTGATTTAATGTAGGTGGAAATGATGAATAATATCCAGTAGGAAAACATCTAATATCTACTGTTTGTTGAAGATTTGATAATGTAAAATTTCTTTTGTTTTTGTTAAATTTAGTTTTTCCAATATTTTTATAAATAGAATAAAAATTTTCTAATAAAAATATTGATGTTTTTTTAATTAATAGATCTAATGTTGATGTAGAATAAGGATATTTTCGTGTATTTTTAAAGGAATTTATAAAAGAATAATTATGATTATTTAATATAAATGTTTGTTTTTTTATAGTATCTGCTAAATCTCTTGAAGTTGTAGTTGCTCGAATTTTGCTATGAACATTTTCAACAAAATAATCATTAAAATATACAAGATGTGATTTTAATAGTTCAGCAAAAGGATGTTTAGTTTCTTTCCAATAAAAATAATCAGATAAAAAAGCCAAAGGTGCTTTGTTGTAATTTTTTTGACTCCAGCATAATGCAAATGTCCAAATTCGAAAAATTGTTTCTATATATTCCTCAAATGATCCAGATCTAAAAATAAGTGCATATATATCTAAAGCTGCTAGAATTAAATTATCTAAAAGATCAATAAGTATTCTATATTCTATATCTTTGCATAATTTAGAAAATTTTAAAAGTATTATATTGCTAATTTGTTTCCAGCCTTCACTTGCTAACTCTAATAAAAGATTAATTTTATAGAGTTTTGGATTTTTTGCTAAATTTCTTTTTTTTATATTAAATACAGATTTATATAATTTGTTAAAAAATTCATAATGAACTATCATAATATGTTCTCTTGTATTTAAAGAAACATGTAAAGGACCCAGAATTGGAAGAAAATTTTTTATCTTTGGTGAAATAGTAATTTGATATTCTGGATTATTTTTTTGCTATTCTAATTCTTTTTGTAATTTAGTAATAGCTTTTCGAATATATAATTGTCCTGGCCAATCTGCTATAACTAGTAAAATATTTTGATCTAAATATCTATATAATGATGGTATATTTGTTATTAATGAAAGTGCAGCAATATAATCTGGTGTTGATTTCAATTTTTGTTCTTGTATATTTATAATTTGAATATTTTCCATTGATCTTTCATCTTTTCGTTCAACAATTGCATTATCATAAATATGAATTGTAAGAAGTTCTATACGATCAAAATGTTGAAATTTTTGTATAGTTTGATTAGTCCATTGAAATTTTCGAGTATTATAACTTATATCAAAATAATCCATATATTTATCAATTAAATATTTGTTAATTAAACTTGCTTCAATATTTAAGGATTAAAAAATGAAATTCCATTATATATTGCTGGAACTGGAGAATAATTTTCAATTCTTTTCGTAATACATGTTGCCATATGATGTACATTTTGTAATGATGCTGAATTAGGTTGTTGATATGAATGAATTGAATGATAATCATCAATATTAAAAATATGCATATTATTTTGCTAAAAAATAAATTAATTAATAAAATTAAAACTAAAAATTTAATTAAATTATTATATAAAAATACTTACAAAAGTTCTAAAATATTCAGAAATTTTTATAGAATGATCTTTTGCTATCTTTTTTTTTATAATCATCTATCATTTTATAATATGCTGAAATTCCTAAATTTGCTAATGTATCTATTGCAGAAGAAGTACATCCAGATGCTAATAAATAAAGCCCAATTTCTATTTTTAAATCATTTGCAAATTTATTTCGAGCTCCAGCAAGAAGATAGCAAAATCCAACAGCTGATTTTTTATCATTTTCTCGAGTTTGATAATTTCTATATTTTGGGCTTAAAGCATTAAAAATTTCATCAAAAAACCCATTAAGTTGAAAATTAGATCATGTAATTAATTCTAAAAATTTATTAGGATCTACTTCTATTGGATGATTTAATTTTTTTTGCTCTTTAAAAAGAACTTTTGAAAGTAAATCAAGTTTATTTTCAAAAGTTAAAGCTAAAAAATAATAAAAATAATATAATATAAGTATTAATTAATAAATACATAAATAAATAATAATATAATATAAAAATTAAAAATATTACTTGAATTTGAAATACTTATATCTTTATTATTTAACTCTTGACTTGATTTATTCTATTAATTAATTTTGCAAAATCATTTTTATTTAAAATAACTTGATCATCAAAAATATTAATTGTAATATTTCTCCATTCATCTCAATAGTTTCAGAAACTGTAAAAATTTCAGAAATTTTTTTATCCTCAAAATCTGCTGATTTTCTTTTATTATGTCTATCAGGTTCTACAATTTTTAAATAATGAGCATCACACAATTGATCATTTAATTCTAAATAATTATAATCATCAAATGTATTTTTTTCCTTTGATTTTTGAAGTGCATTTTCTGTAAATTTATGATACCGATTTGCATTATGATTACAATCTATAACTTTGCAAGGACCTTTATTTTCTCGTGCATTTTAAAAATTTAAAAATTTTTAATTCACCAAATAAAAAATTTATTCTTTATATATTTAAAATGTTATCAAAATAATTACAAATACATTCAAATTTTAAATATTTATATACCCACACTTTAATTTTAATACATCCACATATCAATCCCTATGTCATATATACAATATATTTATTCAATACCCACAAATTTAAATATTTGTACGCCCACATATTTAATTGTTCATACATCTACATCTTCACGCACCCATATTCTATTATTTGAAAACCCTTTCTTATTCATATACCCATCCTTATTCGTATACCTATCCTTATTCATATACCCTTCCCTATTCGTATACCCTTTCTTATTCGTATACCTATACACATTTGATTATTTTCACAATGGTCGATATTGTCAAAATTTCAGCCATGATAACGATAAGGGGGCATCCATAAATAACATTATATTTGAAGGGGGGTCCCCCAAAATATAACGATTTTTCACTATGTAGAGGGATCCCCCAACATAATGCAATTTTTTTATTAAAATTTGTCTAAAACTTGATCCAGTGGTCCAAATTGGATGATTTTGGTACCATCCGAATCGTCTCGAGGAGAGGATTCGAATGGTGCCAATTTCATTTGATTTGGAGCACTGGGTCACGTTTTGTTGACGAAATACTATTGGTTATTATGTTTTCTTATAAAATTACTATAAAATCAATGGTATTTCGTTAATAAAACGTGATCTAGTAATCCAAATGAAATGATTTTGGTACCATTGGATTCGTCTCATAGAGACGAATCGAATGGTACCAAAATCATCCAGACTGGACCACTAGATCATAATATATTCAAGTTTTTGTAAAATTTTATATATAAACATACGGATTTTGAAAAATTTTTTTATATAGTAGGGGGGGAGGGGGTCCAGCGCTACTATGAGGGGATACATAACGTTATTTATGGATGCCCCCTAAGTGACATCAAAAAGTTGAAGACACACTCACATTCAATTAATTATTTGCATACCTATATAAAAAAATAAAATAAATAAAACAAACACATAAACAATACTATACGCTCAATTATTTGCACACCTACATACTTGATTATTGCCTACTTACAAAATTAGAACGCCACATATAATTAATTTCTTCATCTACACCTAAATCTATTTATACTATAGTTAACGGCATTATTACAATATTAAAGCCGAGAAACATCTTAAAATAATAATTCACAATACCTGGTATGGGTCAAGATCTCTAGTTTTATGATGTTCTTTGCATGTATTTATTTAGATACCACATCCTCATGTTAAGATTAGCGCGATATTTGTTCTTAACGTTATTTAGTTTGGATTATCGATAAAAAAATTGTTATTAAAACACTAAAAAAAGGGAAAAAAAATTACCAACTAGACTAGCCAATCAGAAATGTGTCAAAGCATCAGACCCAAAACTTGATCCGAGGTATGATCCGAGGTATGATCCGAGATCTTCAAATTAACCAATCAAAACGAACTTCCGCTATGCTATTTGGTGAAAAAATGCTTATAAAAGAGGGTCGTCTAAAGCTGTGTGCGTCACGTGACATAGAGCCAATAAAATTGCTTGTTTTGATTGATACAGATCAGCCCGATGAAGAAAATAAAGTGAAAAAAAAGTGAAACCTACTTTGGGGCATTAATAAAAAATGTCAGAGAGGCAATTTTACTATATAGAACATTCTAATTTTGACCCCAGACTAACCCTTACCCTAACTCTAATCAAAAAGTCAAAAACATATGACCGCACACGGCTTTAGACGTACCCTATAAAAGGAAAGACAAAGTGGTACGAATTTGAAATCGTTTTATATGTATTTCCTATTGATCTTGATCTTTAAAGATCATGATCTTAATCCTAGCGCTCCGTTCAACTCTGCTATGAACAATTGTCTTATTTATAAGCAAAAAAAAAAAACTATTTTTTTTGTGCAACCATTGTTTAGACCAGTTTTGTCCTGATTAGGGTTGCAGGCACGGAAAATTTTTTAGGCATGCCCTAGGAGGCATGCCTCAGGCTGAGGTATGCCCTTATTGTGCCCAGGGCATGCCCTTATATATATACCAGATAGATGAAAAGTCTCTAGAGAACCTTTTTGCTAATCACTAAATAATGTATCTTAGTTGTTATTTAATTATGCCAATAGATTCCAAAAATATATACAAGTATAAAAAATTTATAACATTAGCAGAGATAATAAAAAGATCCAATCAAGAACTTTTTACTCACTCATATACTATGCTATTACTGTTTTATTATTATAACTGATAAAATATCTGCTAGTGAGTAAAATAGATAGCCAATCAGCGCACTTTAATTCATTTATTATCACATGATAAGGGCATGCCTTTTGGTTTAAGGACATGCACCTAGGCATGCCTAAAGGGCATGCCCCTAAGGCATGCCCTGAGTCACGGTTCCACCAGGAGTCTAGACACTTTTGCAGTAACGTGACCATCACGTGGTGTTGCGTCTTCAGATTAACTTTTTGGCTTTATTGTTAAGGTTAGGGTTAGGGTTCGTGTATATAGTCTTAGAAGGTCCCTATATATATGTAAAATTGCGTTCCGGACATGTTTATGTAGTTTTTAAGGCTGATTTAAACACTAGTTTTCGAGTATTTTCGCTTTTTTTTCTTTTTTTCTTCTTGTACACGTGTTTTGTTTTGATGTCGGACTGATCCAGGACGATCAAAATTTACGTTCTCCGATTGGTTAATTCTCATGTGCCACGTCACGTTACTGCAAAAGTGTCTAGACCCCTGGTGCAGTTCTGAGTCACCGTACCCACATCCCTAGTTCTGATCAAGCTAATTACGATTTTGAGTATGCTGGGTTGATCTTAATATGATTTACGCGACTAGTCTGCGACTTATACATCTGAATGTTTATGCGTTCTTTTATTTATTTCATTACTTTCTCACTTTATTAAAATAAAATATTGTTATTTAACTTATATATAATATTATATTATTTCGTTTTTTTTTGCAATGTATACAATAAAATAATCTCAGTAACAAATATCCATTAATTAAAATAATAAAATTTTTATTTTTGAGAACGTTTTGGGATACATAAATTTTCTGACTGTTTTTTTTTTAAAAAAACTATACCATTCTATAAAAAGTTTAGTCTCAAAAAACTCTAATCACATACTATGTAAATAGAAATACTACACAAGTATTTATTTATTGTCTAAAGCCACTTTTGCTACCACAATGAATTTACTTACCGTATGATCTAGAACAATGAGTATGCTGTGTTGATCTTAATTCTAACCTAATATAGTAATACGATTTATAGTAATTTATTAGAAAACTGCGCTTACTTTTTTATTTAAATTTGTTTATTTATAATTTATAATAAGATTATATTTCTCTGGTTTTTTTTTGCAATATTATATGTCTGGGATGATCTACGTATCATCGGATCTTCTACAATTTCTGAAAAATTGTGTAAACAATCAATCTACCTACGTATCAAAACAATCTGAATGCTATAACCGGTTGGTATGCCTATATGCAGTGTTAGCACTGGACATATGTCTGCCTATTTTTAGTCTATTGGACTGGATATGGACATTGGACATATACTTGGACATAGTCCAAGTCCAATATGTCCAATCATTTACTTTAATATTTAACTTTAGTATAACTATAGCACATAGTTGCCTAATAGATAATTTGATTACTGTAAATTTATCTTATTTATAAAAGCAATAAAATAACACCATCTATATAGCATGTTTTATATTGAAATGTTGAGTTTTGTTTTACATTCATAATTAGATTTGGTATTATTTAAATCATCACTATTACAAAAATGCCTAAATCCAGTTATTTATTGTGGTTCACAAAACTGTATAATATCAGAAGTAATGTTAAAGAAATCAGAAATCAGAAATCAGAATCATCGATTTCTTTTTTTTTTTTGATCTGTGAATTTCACATAATTTTGTAAACTACAAATAGTTATAAAACAATTCTAGCATTAAGAATAAAAAAAATTTTTGATTAAAATTTGTAAATTGATTTCAAAGATCAAAATGAGATGAGCTTTAATAATTTAGCTTCAATCATAAACAAATTTATAATTAATGAACTTGATCTTATTTAGAGATTCGGCGGACATCTATTTTAAGACTAAATATTGAAAGATAGAATTGTGAATTAAAGGATTATTGAAGTTATGTCGCAGATATGTAAATTACTTTTAATGATAGATCAAAGATTTTATTTTGCTTAATATATCTATTTAATGCGTATAAATTTAATTTAATTCCAAAATGATTGAGCTGTAAAACCATTACTTATTATGTAAAGAAGTTATTTAAATTTATATGAATTATTTATTTATTATAGCTATTTCAGCTGCATGAACTTCATGGTTAAAGAAATACTTCAAATTACATCTTGAATATAAATATATTTATAAAAGTCCGAAAGTAATAATTGACAGATTAAAATAAAATATGTATAGTATACAACTGCTCAATACAAAGTATCGAGGCAGTTTTTGTCTTGAATCAGTTCGTGACATGCCGATCCAGCTATATTGTTTGATTGTTTGATAAAATTGAAATATAGTAAATATGAGGTAATGTTGAAAGCGATGAGGTAATGGGAAATTAGAGCATGGTTACATCAGCGAATTATATATATGTAATCTTATGTAAGATATTACGGCCCGTAATATTACGAAAATTTTACAATTGATACGGTATATTATATAATATATTACATTATATTACGGTAATATTACGGTTATTATTTCGAAATATTTCAAAATATATTGCAAAATATTGCGAAATAGACCAAATAAAAAAATGCAAATTACCTCCCCTACAGGGGTTGCATACTCATGCAGATCAATAAACTAATGCGCGCAGGAGGTAATATTTTGATATTTTCGCATTGTTTCGCAATATTTTGCAAATTTTCGAAATTTTCAAAATTTTTTAAAAAATAAATAAACGATATACATATTCACATAATCATGCATTTTTACAGTGTTTCGTAATATTTAGCACGGTTTCGCAATTTAATATAAAATTTTATATTTTTTTATTTATTATTATATTTTAATTATATTTAAAAATTTTTAAACAATATTACATATTTTATTATATATTATATTTTAATTATTATACATTTTCTACAGTATTATTTTTACATTATTACATTATTACATATTATTTTAAATACTTTCGCACTTCGTCGCATCTAATTCTATTACTATATACAAAAAACTAGCCCTATACACTTATTTTCACTCACCCCATAGTTAGCTATTATCTTCGCTTCTTTGTTTTCTATCGTCTTCGCTTTGACTAATATATTTTTTTTATAATATATATCCTACTTCCTTTTTGAAAAACTTCGAAAAAATTCATTATTATTTGCACGCAGATAGTCTTCAACTGCCTCTTTAAGCTCTTTTTGATCCGGATATATACTATATTCTAACAAAGCTTTGGAAGCACCCTTTACTTTTGGCTATAACGACGTTTCGTCTCTTTTCTAAATATTCTTGCAAAGGCCAGAAAAAGTACTAGGAATGTCGCAAAGTGTCAAATAAGTTAGGAATAAATAAAATAAAATAAAAATTAAAAAAATAAGTAAAAAAAAAAATGAAAAAACAAAAAGTCTAATAAAAAAAATAAACGAAGACCCAAATCTTTATTTCTTTGAAGTAAGAGTTTGTGTTCTTGCAAATTCTGAAATTCCAAAAAAGTCACGAAGTGCCGAAAAAGTCCAGGTTGGTTTTCTTGCAAAGTGCCAGGAAGTAAGGGTTCTGTTATCATAAAGTGCAGAAATGAAATAAATTAATAAAAAAAATTTTAAAAATAAACAAAAAAAAACAAAAACAAAATACACAAAATGAAAAAATAAATGAAGCGAAGCCTTGCAAGAACTTGCAAAAACTTGCGAAGACTTGTGAAAGTTTGCGAAAACTTGTAACCTTCTCCATCTCTCCAAAGGAGCGTTCTTAAAAATTTAGAAATTGCTGGGGTGTGTTTTTGAATGTGTCGGAAGTTGTAGTTGGCATGTGCAAGGTTTCGAATAGTGTTTGTTTTTCTTGTAAAGTGCCGAAATAAAAAAAACAAAAAACAAAATACAAAAACAAATTATGTCAAACGAAAAAATAAATAGAAGCATTCTTGGAAATTTAGAAATTGCTCGGAGACCTTCTTGCAAAGTTTGGGTTGGCTTGCGCATGGTTTCGAAACGTTGTTTGTTTCTTGAAAAGGTGTTCTTGTAAAGTGCCGAAATAAAAATAAAATTAAAAAAAATTAAAAAATAAATAAATAAATAAATAAAAAATGAAAAAAACAAATGAAAACGAAAAAAATGAAATGAACGAAATGAAAATATAAAAATAAAATAAAAATAAAAAAGCGAAAAAAACCAAAATAGAAGATCTAATTTATAAACAAAAGATCTAATCTGATCTAGTAGTACAGAATTTGAACATCATCGAACTATTTCAAAAAATCAGTCATTATAAATTAATAAATATTACGAAATAGTGATAATTTAAAGCAATAACAATTAAAATAATTTTTATTTATTTAATTTATTTCGATTTATTTCGCATTTGCGAAATTTACTAAATTTATATAACAAAATAACAAATTATAACAAGAAAAAACCCTATGCCAAAAATTCAAAGAAAAAATTATATTTTTATTATAAAATTTTAAATGTTATATATAAAAAAAGCTAAAAATATATATATAAAAAATAAAACGCAGCATTATTTGTATTAAAAAAAAAACAAAACTAAAAACAAAAAACTTTTACTCATCACTTTCATCTGTTTCTTTTTTCGAATCATCATTTGTTCCTTTTTTCGAATCACCATCCTTTTCTCTTTTCGAATCATTATCATCATCCGAGGATGAGGAACTGGGAGCTCTAGAATTATTATCTTGAGGTTCGTTTTCAGCTTCTTTCGAATTATTTGACAAATTTTCCTGATCATCCTGCTCTATTTCAGAGGTTTCTAAATTTTCAAATTAATTTAATAGTTTTGAAAATATTCGAATGTGTTTGGAATAATTCGAAATAACTTATAAATCTTTTTTTCTTACCCACTCTTGGCCTTTTATATATCTAAAAAGTATTTATAAATATTAAATAATTTTGACATAATTACAACTATATTAAATATTCAAACCTTGCTGAATTTCTTCGAAATCTTTTTATTTTTTCTAACTGGCTCCTAAATAATTAGAATAATTTATATAATTAGAAAATAATAATTCGAAGTTAATTAAATTAATTAAAAACTATTTATACTTTTTCGACATTATTAGAATCATTATTTTCTTTCAGATCTTCTGGCAATTCTTCCTGATCTTCCCGCTCTTCTTCGGAGGTTTCTAAATTTTCTTAATAGTTTTGCAAAAATTCGAATGTGTTTAAAATAATTCGAAATATCTTATAAATCTTTTTTCTTACCCACTCTTGGTCTTTTATATGTCTAAAAAATACTTATGAATATTAAATAATTTTGATATAATTGCAACTATATTAAATATAAAACCTTGCTATTTTTCTTTGAAATATTTTTACGTTTCCTAACGGGTTCCTAAATAATTAGAATGATTTATATCATTCGAAAATAATATTTCAAAGTTAGTTAAAATTAATTAAAAACTATTTATACTTTTTCGATATTATCTGATTCTTTATTAGATTTTTCTTCTTCTGTTTCATCTTCGGAGCTTGATACTGAAAATCCCGTGTTATGTTTTAAGATTTCCTATTTAATTTCGAAACAATTCGAATTATTTAAATTAATTTAAAAAAAATATTAATAAAAATATTAATAAAAATATTAATAAATACTTACTACATTTTTTGCAATCTTAGA